>SNQJ01S0022327.1:104644-118705 GCA_010110895.2 Picea sitchensis | reverse complement strand
TGGAGAGATAGCTTGCTTCCTCATTGAACCTCTGCAAATACTTAGCAAGTTCATTACCATCCTCATATTTCGTCATAGGTTTGGAGAGGATAGTGTTTTCCTCCTAAACCACCCCAATCTTAAACAAGTTCTTAGTTTATTCCATATAGTTTTTGGTTCTCTTATTTCCATTCTAAAATTACTTTATTGAAATCTTCTCCCGGCGAAACAATAACATGCAAAACACCATATTCATTTGGATTGAACCCTTTCTCCTCTATTATAAACATGTTTTATACATAAAAGTGAGGTCCTAAGGACTATTCTTAGTCCATGGCATATGTCTCTTATTCATATATAGGTCTTCTCTTGTCCATTGGGAAAACTACCTTTATTCATCTTTTCTTGAACATCATGATCTCCTTATTGGAACATATGGTTCCAGTCATAGAGTATATCCAAGGTCTCCAAAAAAATATTGTAAGCATATTTCGTCTACTTTAGGACCTCAAATATAGTGGTAGTCTTGATTCCATAACTTTTTGTCTTGAATGTACAAGCAATGTTTATGTTGGCCTACACGTATATTGGTCTACAACCCTTATACAATGTCGTTATGTTGAAGAAGAGGTTTTTTTGACACCTCTTTCCAATAGATGGCGAAGATAATGTTACCTTGATCCATATATCTATTACAACATATACAACATTTTTACCCATAATTAGTGCAAGAACTTGTAAAATTATATTTAAAAATGCACTATCTTTCATACCTTTATAGTGAATAGATCATTGTCCTCCATACCAAGAAAGAATTCCAATAAATCATAGATATTCCTTAAGAATATATTTCTTAGGCATGATTCTTCCACTGCAAGGTCAAGTCCTTGAAATTTTCATTCAAAATTTTAGAGGCAGGCCTTCAAGCACTCCTAGACCTCCTTCTAAACCTTCCTAGTATGTCCTTCAATGCTCTACAAGCCTCTTATTTTCCTAAAGCTACTAATCTACATTGTTGTCTCTCCTTGGATATTTGTGCTCTAACTCCTCATCTTCCATAACCTTATGAATCAACTTTGGTCATTATGAGAACTTCCTTATGCTTTGGCTCCTTATGGACCTTGATCAAGTTAGTATTTTTATTGATTTTTTTCTCTAATATTTTCTATCATGCTCTATTGTCCTATAGATAATACATATGGTATCTCTAGGTGTATTGTAGATACATATCCAATGTGTATATCCCCACATTCCAAACATGAATCACTTCCAAACTTACTTCCCTCCGGGAAACGTAGAATTGTTGTTATTGTGCTTATGTTGAACTCAATAGGCATTTTGATTGTATGTAGTTGACTAAAGCTCCCGAGAACTAGGCAGTGTAGTCTGTGGTTGTGCCTAGACATTGTACAAGTTTTATTGACACAACATCTTCTTGGTTCATCTATGGCCATGAACTTATATCTCTTACTCATTTTTGTGGTCCAAATATGCATGGTTGAAGTGTTGTTGGTTTTTCAATAGTTGTACTTGTTCATCTTTCAAGGTGAAAAGTATTGAGAATCCCCCTTCCTCTATTCATCTTCCTTTGGATTATACTTTTGATTCTCCTAGGGTAAGTGATAATGCTTATTGGATGAGGATTTTGTGAACTTCTTGAGAATGCTCTCCATATTCTAAAAAAGATCTATCATATTTCTTGTGCTTTTGATTTATGTCCTTGATGGAACCATCGATTTCTCCTTTCATCACTATGTCAGCATTCACAACTTTCCTATTTGTCTTGGGCATTATTGTTTAAACATTAGAATTGATGATTAGATTCAATTTGAAGATGAAAAATGAGTGTTCTCCTCCTGAGGTTCTTGATAGTTTAATTGACTAAGCAATGACTTGGCCCTGAAATTAAACTTCACAATTAGTTCACAAAATCCCTACTCGATGTTCTTTAACTGTTGGGATGCAAAGGGTTTGAAATTAGGGTAAGAGAATGTCTCCATGAATTTCTCCATGACTTCCTTCCATCTTCTCAATGGGTTTTTCTTGTCAAATTTTTGATAGAAAGAAAGAGAAAATCCCTACAATGAGCATTTTAATTGTGCCCATTTATGCTCTCTTTCCTATTCTCCATATGCTTGACATGGAACTTCAAGAGTACAAAATTATCATCACCTTTTGTACTCCCATAAAATGTTGGAACTCGAGAAGGGCCATCAATATATATATTGAATATTCCCCTCTTGCAATCGCTCTCATCTTCAAAACTATTTTCAAACCTTCCTTTCCATCAATTATAGTAACCATGCTTATGATGACCTTGTAGTTTCCACACAATGATGGGTTTCCACTCATGATTCCCTCGACCTTGAGCTTGATATATGGTTTTCATGCATACTCTTTTCTTTCTCTATATTCTAACTCTTTTCTCCAGTGTGTGTATGTTTCCTCTATCTATGCTTCTTTATAACCTTATCCACTAGACCTCTACCTCCATTGGGTGGTGGAGGTATGGGACCATTGTTCAAACTCTAATAATCCTCATCTGCATTCCCATGTTGTTCCTCAAATTCGTCTAAATCCTTCTAATTACAATGTTTACCACTCTTTATTTGTGGCATCTCTTCTAATTGTTTTCTCCAAACAAGGTAATCCTACTAAGGTTGTACCTTTAACTGATTATTCATCAACATTATTAATTATAGGTCATATCCCACCTCAATGTTATCACCTTCACTCTTCCTTGTATGGGAATTGCATTGAATTAGTATGTTGCTTCATGGTTCTCACCTTCTCTATCCCTCTAGTATTATGTTGGCACTTCATCTTGTGCTCAGTAGCTCCCTCTTCTTGTTGCACACTCATACAACCCAAACAACAAGCCAACCATTAAGTCATGTCTCAAAATTATAGCCACTAATTTCACCCGAAGTTCCCTCTAAAATGTTATCAACATGATGGCCATAGCCACAACGAGGTTTTCAACCACTAACTGAAAGACTTAACAAGTCTATCATGTAATCAAAGATTAAGCAATAGAAAATTTCATGCTTACACTTCTAACGAAAGCGTATATTAAAACCTTAATAGAACATCGACAACAATAATAACAAGTATACATAATAATTAACCATAACCATCAAATTAGCAATATCAATTTGCATCATTCTAATGTCAACCATGTATAAGATAACAATGAAGAAGTCATTAACAATATAAAATCAATAACATATACAATGCATGCAATACCCTAACATAACATGTGTGGAAACACAAATCACTATCCCAATGATCGATGACATGTTTCCTTGTTGTAATTCATCAACTATAAACAACCATTATAGTATCACGAATGCCTTTGAATACAAATTGACCTCATGCATGTGTCAATGGATCATTTGAGAGTTTGTTGCATTAAATAACATCCAAACCCTTATTTCACTCTCAAAGACAAATATTTTTCATGATTTATAGGAATACATGCTCAATGGTACAATAGCATTAACTAGAAACCATTATCTTATGCATTAGGTATAAAGCATAACTTACATAAATAGGTCAAAATTGTTCGCACAAGGTCTCAACTTTCTCAATAAGATGAAAACTTCATAACACACCACTCATGACAAAGATTCATTTTGAAGGGCATGTGTCATAGGTAGGGGCCCTATGCATGATCCACGGGTCATAGAAGTAGTGTTTCCTAGTATGCCAAACCTCATAATTAAGCTTGTATGCACCTCGTAGACCAAAGATTCCACCAAAGGTCTCAAGTGATGGTTTATATCTTTGTTCATAGTCCATAGGCCATAGATGAAGTGTTTGGGGCCCAAGCACTAATTTTTAAACTCAAAACATGTCTAGGTCCAAGAGACCCATCCTCAGTGCCCTTAGCATGGAATTTAGCCCATATGTCACTTGTGACCAAAGCTTATTTCCAAATGACCTATCTCATGGTCCAAGGCCTTATGCATGGTCCATGTTACTTAAAAGTAGTATTGAGAACCTAAGCCTTTAGTTTTTACGTTGAACCATTTCTTGCACCTAGAGACTTTTCCCTAGTGTGTGAAACCTCAGGGTTAAGCTTGTCTCCACTCTTGATCCAAATATTCTTTAAGAAGACTCAATTTCATGGTATAATACCTCATGTATAGTCCACAGTCTATTGAGGTTGTGTTTAGTTCCTAATCCCATGGTTTCGTCCACAAACCATGTCCTTAATGAGGAGACCCATCCTTACCAAACCTTAGAATTGAATATGTAGGTTCTATTACCCCCTCTCGCCTAGGGGTAAATAGAGGAGATCATTCTTCATGATCCACATTGCATACAATAATCCCATAGATGATGACCAACATTCTCCATAGACAACAGGCCCTCAGATACCTATACCTCATCATTTCTCATCGCATTCACTTGATCATCATTCTCACCTGATGATGGTGGTCTAGCACACATGAGATACATTATCCATTGTTTCATACAAAGTGTTACATTTAATACATTGGGAATTTAGGTAAGGATCATGTGTTGAAGTCAGATAATGAATCATGATGCTTGGAAGTTATGCTTTTTTCCTTGTTTCACCTTGGTGGCCATCATATGTACTCTAGTCAAGTGTTGTCACTCTTGGGGAAAATGGGTACTACTAGGAGGCCTTGATAGGGGTAACGTGCATGTACCTTTTCATATTTAACGCTTTCCATCTATATTCCTCATGTTGTCCTATATTTTTGGAATGGTTGTTACATGTATCCCAAAAAGGTATGCTTCATTCTCATATGATAAGAAGGGACTTGAATGCCCAAGGTTGATGCAGCTGGTAAAAAACAATGGAAAGAGCATGTTATAAATTCAAAATGCAAAAGATAAAGAAAGGGATGTGAATGATAATCAAAAGCCAAGTTAGCTTGATCTTTTCCCCCTCACTATGAGGCCATCACCCCAAGTCCTACTCCATTGAATGCATATCTAAAGAAAGGACTTAATTGAATCCCAATGTAAAATATGCATAAACCTAAAAAGGGGCTTACAAAGAAATTATTGAATATCAAAAGGCAAGATAGGGGTGGAAAGAAACAATGTCGAGGAAAGGGTAACTCGATGCACTAAGTGCTCCCTCTACAAAGGTGCTCATGTAAATGTGATCACACATGGCCTTGCACGTTAATGACACCATGAACATGAAGTAAATCCCATGTCATCCCACTCATTTACACTTACACTTTGATGGGTTTTTTGGGAAATACTCCTCTACTTGGGTATTGGCACACCTAATAGGGTTTTATGATGGTCCTCCCATACCTAAACTTGGAAAATTGCATAAAGCCATAAGCTAGTGTGAATTTTGAAGAAGATACCTAATGTGAATTATTTGTGTGGATTTTGCATTAAATTGTGACTTACTTTTTATGATCCTAATGACTATTGTACCCATGATGGTTGGTCTCACTTGATTCACGGATCCCATGCTTGATAATAATGCACCCCTTGACATGGTCCTTTGGAGAATGTTGGTGATGCTTCCCCTGAACTTTATGGAGGACATTGCAGCCTTGATGATGAGCATTGGGATACATGATGACTTGGCATGCCTCTTGGCATCCCTCACCACCTCYTGGAMTTGGGAYGTTTCACTTTTGAGMTGGGACATTGCATATGGAGCTAGACGTGTCCCCTAGAGCCTTGATGATTTCATAAACCCTTGAGGATGTTGGAGCTTGGATTAATAACATTTCCCTTGATGATGATGATAAGATGCCTCTTTGGAGAGGTGATGGAGCCTTCCTCCTTTATGAAAGTATGGTTTTCACCTTGGATGTTGAACATATGGAGATGACATCACACTAAGGATGATGGACACATGCTTGAGCTGACCTAGCACTTGCGATGATGAGTTGGCACCTTTTTTACGAGGAGATGTGACCTTCTTAATGAGGAAGCATGACCTTTGATGATATCTTGCACCTTTTGGGGAGAGATGACCTTTGGAGCACCTACAAACCATTTGGAGATGACGTCACCTTTTTGGATCCTTCTACACTCACATGTGGGGATTTTTAGGGGGACGTTTTCATGTTTTAGCATTGTATCTTTATCTTAGAGGCATTTTTGGGGTCGGCCTAGACCTATCCACCTTATATCATGGATTTTTATGTTTTAGGGGCTTATTATAGAAGTGAAGCACTTGGTTTCCTCATATAAGTAGAGGAATTTCTCCCTCATTTGTAAATCATAACGACTTATGGGAGGATTACTACTACTCTTATCTTCTTTACTTATCTTTCTCTATGTATGGATTATGTGGCTTATCTTCTTTACTTATGATATTTGGATGATTTTCAAGTTTTTATGGATGATTTTCATGGTTAGGGTTTCATGGATTATCATTGATTTACCTAGTAAGTGTTCTTTCTAAATCCTTGTTGGTTTATTTATTGAATGTATTAAGTGTAAATGTGTTTATCAAAGTGGTGATAGTGCATGTTACCATGTATTCATCTTGAATTAATCTTGTTTTGAAACCCTATGAATTTTTTTTGTGGACTACCTTCCCTTGATCACATTTGTTTAAATCTTGTTAAAGGACATAGGGAAAATTTCTAGGGTTTGTAGTGGACTATCCTAGGTGTTTTCGTATAGGATATATTTCTAGGTTTTGTAGTGGACTATCCTAGGGTTTATCCAAGGTCCATTTTCAAGCTTGTCAAAAGTCATAGAATGATTTCTAAGGTTTGTAGTGGACTACCCTAGCCATCATTCTATTGGTTAATTCCCTAAGGTTTGTAGTGGACTACTTTAGGGTTTTACCCAAAGCTTACCTTTGCCTCCTAATAAAGTTCATATTTTGACCCCATATATCGAAGAGGAATAAATGACACTAGTATTTCTCCCTTCTAGCAAGTTCTAAACCCTAAAATTCACCTCTTCCTTTGTTGTCTTAGGGTTATATTAGAGTTTGTTTCATTTTTTCCTCAATTTTCGGTAATCATTGAATTTGACATCTAGGGTTTTATTGGCATATTTCACCTTGAGATACATCTTGACATCATTTATTGCATTGTTGTTGTAATTTTCAGGCCTTTAGGGCTTGATGTCTTGTATATTTTAGTGTTGTTGTGTGCCATCTACCATTTCAACAAGTATTTGTTAACTAAACCCTAGTCTAGCTTGCATTTTTAGACATATTTTTTTGCATACTTAACTTGTTTCAAGGGTTGATTGATTTCTACTATTATAACTTGACATATTGTTGAAGTAATCATATTTAATACAAGTTTTATAGCAGTTATAGCTTATCTCTTGATTTGTGGTGATTGGGGTATGTCTTTGACTTATTTTGACTTGATTAATATCATTAATTGTCCAATATATAAACAAATTATGTATTATATATTGTAATGAATTTTATATATAATACAAATTATGTTAATTGGGTGTAACTTGAATGGTGTATAGAAAAAGTTGTTTCCTCACCTACCAAGTTCAAATTATGTATTATATATCGTAAAGAGTTTTATGAATAATACAAATTAAGTCAATTGGGTGTAACTTGAATAACCTAAGAGGAAAAGTTGTTAAATTTTAAACATTATTATAATTATATTATTTAATTATAAATTTAGTTTAAACTCTAGTTGATTTTTTCCCCACATTTTGTGGATGGTAAAAAGGTAAACTATCGGACTCGCGAATCTAGAGATGGGAACCCATGACCAACAACAAGCATGAAAACTCACTTGCTCTAGACCAATTGAGCTAACGGTAGATGCTTTAATTATAATTTTAGCTATTTCTGAGTATTAAATTAATTAAATATAAAAAATACATTGGTATATTTAATCAATTATGAACTGTTAATTTATGATTAAAATGTAAATGTTTTGGAATCATATCATTTATTGTGTTTACAAAAATATAAACGTTGTATTGTTATTTTTAACACTCATCTCTTAAAGTTACACTAATCCAACTTACTTGGACACTTGTATTTGGTGTTTCATGGAATATGCTTAGTATGGTATGACATAATATTTTAATATTTTCTTGAAGAGGCCCATTTTAGATCTCAAATTTTCTCTAATAAACTTTCTTGTTTATATAGAAAAATACTATCACCTTCAGAGATATTAATATATTTTTTAACTTCTTTACTAGTATGTAGTTTGTTTATTCTCTAATTCCAAGTAGATGCAATTAGATTAAGTTAAAATTACATTAATTTGCACTCTAACCTAGTTAAAAGTTTCGAGGAAAATAAATCATAGGTTTCCTTCTCATTTTTGTTTTCACCATACAAAATGAATAACAAACTTAATGTTTGTTATTTATACTTTCAATATACTTTGTATATAGTGTGCCTTAGTTGTGCATACTATATAAGTATGGTAGGCATACATACATATATAGGTGTACACAACAACAATATTAAACCATGAAAACTAAATTTTATTAATAAATCAAATGGTGAAACACTACAACATACATAGAAATACAAAGTGAATGCCATGGTGGTACGTTATCTGTAACTCAGATGTGTCATTCACAAAAATCCCATAACAAGAGGCTAAAACCCCAACAAAAATCTCATAAGAGGCTAAAACCCTAAGATCTAAAAATACTAACCCTAGGACCTAAGGTGGTGAAAAGAATGCAGGCCCTAGGGAGCCTAGTTCGTTTGTCAATTTACGAAGGCCATAACTTTTACATTCAAATTCCATTTTAGGTGTTCTTTAGATTGTTATAAAGCTTATTCTAAATTATTTTTGTTTGAAAAGTCTAACTATCATAAACATATATGCTATTAAAATCACCCAAAATAAATGAGAAGGATGTGAAAAAAATGTATCAAAAACTTATAAATTGCAAAATTGTTGTAATTATAACAAGGTCCAAGACTACATTTGAGATGATATCAATGTCAAATGGTAACTTAGATCACTTGATTTTATTGGACATGTTTTAGAAACATCCAATTCATCTTAAAAAAAAGGAGGTGCAAGTAACATGGAAGATGAAAAAAAAAAGCAATTGTATTTGACACAATTGCTCATTATTATTTAAAAAAAAAATTAAATCAAAACTTTAATAGCTCTATAGGAAGTTGAGGATGCATTGAGTGTATTAACCAAGAAAGATGTACACTTTCGAATCACAAATAATTTTTGTTAGGAGATTTCTTGTTTGTAAACCAAGACTTACTACTTATTGTGTAGGCTATAAATTGATATGATTACCTCAATTGGTTAGGTAACCTACTTTAGTTAGCACGTATAAAATGTGACTTTCTCCACAATTATAATGAACAATTATAATGAGTGAGTGTATATGATATTTATGTTTATTTGGGTGCAATGGTACCCACCAAACACTTACATCAATATTTAATATGATATGCTCCTAATTGCATTGGGCATTAACTCAAACCTTTAATATTATGATATGCTCCTAATTGCATTGGGGCATTAACTCAAACCTTTAATATTATGATATGCTCCTAATTGCATTGGGGCATTAACTCAAACCTTTAATATGAAAATGTAGTCATTATGCATTAAATGTTAGCAAGCTTTAATCAATCAAGGAAATATATATCATTAAAATAAGTGGTCAACATTTGACCCTTTTTATTTTTAAAAATATATATTTTTTAATTTAATATTATTTATAAAGTTTTATTAATTTAATTAATATTAATTTATTTTTTATTATTATTATTTTCCATATAATAAGATTGATCCAAAGGAGGTTGCAAATGTATCAAAAAAGAGAAAGGCAGCAGAGTGGTCGCCACACATCAAAAGATACAAAAGTAATTCCGCTGTTATGCATGACGCTATAGGAAAGGAACTGAGTTCTCCTTGGCTGGACAATTCAGCTACGAGTTTGAACCTGAAATTTTCAATTTTCATTTTTATTAAATTAAATTAATATTTTTTAATTCATTATTTAAATTATTAAAATATTTAAAATTCATATTTTTATGATAAACTTACTTAATCCAATATACTAAGAAATGGGCTCCATTATACTGGTAGAATGCACTTTAACCAATAGTTAGTCTGAACTTGCATATAATGCCTTTTTTTAATGGTGAACATTGTTACCAAAGCAAGCCTATTTTAAGAAGCATCTTTTCTTATGCCACGTGTCTTAATATCTACCTGGTATTTTACTTAAATGTCCTTTCTACCAGGATTGAATGTCATTTGAGGACATTTATAACTTGCTATTTAATGAGCTTTGAATTATTTTAAGGTTTTTCAATCACTTTACATCTACATTGTTTAGTTTCATCTTAATTCTTCAATGTGACGTTAGTTTTATGGAATATAACTTCACATTTTCATTTGGATAGTTGTTCAATGTGATGTTAGTTTTTTTCCTAAATTTTTATAATATTTAATTTATAAAAATAAAAATTTTAATTATTTAAAAATGAAATTAAAAAATAATATATATTTTTAAAATAATATAATTATAAATAATTGGTTTCATAATTTTCATCAAATTGTTTAATTTTTTTTTTAATATTATATGTTTTTATTTTTATTGTAATATTATATGTTTTTATTTTTATTGTTATGTTTCTTTTATTTTTATTCTTTTAATATCATATTTTTATAGTTATGTTTTTTTTTTTTAAATAATTAAGAGTTTGGAGTGCCACCTCAATTAAGGAGTCTTGGAAGAAGATGAATTTTTGTCTATGTTTGAGATAAAATTTAAAAGATGTTGTGTTGTTTCAAGGTTATTCACTAGTATTTATTTTTGGAAATTGTATCAAATTAAAATTCAATTACTTTTAAATTAAAATTTCATTTAAAATTGCAATTTTTAAAATGTAGGTTTAAATTTAATATAATATATATAAATCTAGAGGGGGTAGGGTATGTATACCTTCGTAGACTTTACTAGTCAAAATACACGGTGGAGGGAGATCCCTTGTCCCACAAACAAGGAGGTCTCATACACGAATTTCGTGTGGCTTGGTCGTGACCTTAAAAATAGATTATTATTATTATTATTATTATTATTATAAATCATGTGTTTGAGATAAAAGGTGTTGTGTTGTTTCAAGATTATTCACTAATATTTATTTTTTTTAAATTGTATCAAATTAAAATCCGATTACTTTTAAATTATAATTTCATTTAAAATTGCAATTCTTAAAATGTAAATTTAAACTTAATATAATATATATAAATCATAAAACTTAATTTGATTGCATGTTTGAAAAATCCTACTTAACTTTGATTCATGTCCTAAACCTACCATCAAAATAAAAATAACTCATACAAATAAATCCCATAAATAATCAATTTTAATACATAATTTCTAGATAATCAATTTAGTACATGCTTTTTAATAACTTAAATTTAATACTTAAACTTAATTCACAAGTTGTAGGTATCATATCTTCAATTTAATTATTATTGTTTAATATAATATAAAAAGTATATTTATAATTATTTAATCATAAAAAATAAAAATAATTTAAAAAATACATGCAAACATTATATTTATATATACAAATTTTACTTACTCTTTACACTTTTTTCTAACGGATTTACTCTTTACATTGAAAAACCTACTTTGGAGAAACTTCATAATAAAATAGTTTTGATTTTATTTTTTAATCAAATTTATACATCCATAAATACAAATTTTACTTACTCTGAAGAAACTTCATAATAAAATGGTTTTATCTTATTTTTTAATCAAATTTATACATCCATAAATATAAATGTTATTTACTTTTTACACATTATCTTTTTTTATTCAAATTTATACATCCATAAATACAAATGTTACTTACTTTATTCACTTGATAAATTTACTTTGAAGAAACTCTAGAAAGTTTTTAGTCTTCATTTTTTTAATAAAATTTATACATCCAATTTTATTACGAACAAATCCACTTTGTACAAACTCTATAATGAAAATGTTTTGATCATGTTTTATTGATTCTTTTAAAGGAAAAGAATTATAAATTATAAAGATTTTAAATAATATTATATATAATTTGTTGTTATAATATTTTTTATTTTATAATTTTCATTTAAAATGATATTTTGAATTAGACTATTTTTTTTTTAATTTTTATTTAAAACGAGAATTTGAGTTAGATTCATTTTGTAAGGTTTGTCTTCAACTATTATTGTTTCAAAAATCTAATTTGAAACACAATCCAAAACATTTCAATTTAGAATATACTATTTCTTTAATTTTATTTTCACTTTGTTCAATAATAGTAATTTATAATCTTGGACGTTATGATTATTCAATTTCCCCTTAGACCTTTTGAATGTGAATTAGTTGGGTTTTCATATTTCTTAGTGGTTGATTGAATTCCAATCTGACTATTTTGTGAAAAGGATTCTGGTTGACTCTCACCCATTACATTATTTTAAGCAAAATGTATCATCTTCAATGAGTATATGGTCTCATGTATGGAACTAAGTATAGATGCTACTACAAATCACATCACATCATTGGAGGTAGCTTCAGTAATGGCCACACGAGATGTTTTCTTGTAAATAATATCTAGGTTGAAATTGTCTTTTAGTCCTGAAGTAAGACCTAACACTCCTTTTGATTAGCTAAGAGTTCATCTTCTTCAAATGTAAGGAAATGGGTTAACGACCCAAGACCTAGAGGTACCTCTAGTACAAACCATCAACACATCATTTCATTTAAGGTAGAATTGTTTTCTTGAATAATGGCAATGAGTCTAAGCACATTCCTAGATTGAAGCAAGTGATGGATATTCTCATTGTCCATAAACAACTAAATTGTGATACGTTTTGTTACCTTTTAAAAAAACAAAAAAAAACTAAAATGATATCTTAACAATTAGAAGAAAAAAAACAATATCGCAATTATATTTGACACCATTTGGTTATATATAGAGAGAATTTACAGTGGTTATATATATGATATATATAACCACTGTAAATTCATCTCAACTCTAAATCTTTTAGGGATTAAAAAATTGATATCTTAATTAATTTTTTTGGATATTTAATAAATAATAAGTTAAAATATATTTATTTTGATTATAGAATTATATCGATTGAAAGGGATTGAACTTTGCCACGTGAAAGGCCAAGCCCGTGGGTCTTCATCCATAACCTCATGATTATCCATCATTCCAATCGGTGTGATTACCTTTCATCCCAATAAAACAAAGCACAAATTCAACCAAACAAAGATGTTTTTGGTTGACTTCATGAGAACCGTGAGAAGAATTGAAGAAAAAAAATTCATAGGCAGTAAGATTTCGTAGAGGACAACGTAAAAATTTTCTCATGAGTTTCAAGGTGGTTAATTTTAACTTGGTTATAATAGCTTGGCTATAATATGAATTGGTATCTTGGCTATAATATGATTGGATTTATGAATTGGATTTATGAATTGGATTTATAGTAGTTTCAAGGATTAGTTCAATTGGTCTAAAGTTGAATGGAAATTTATCATACTTATTATTGGTCACGACTTTCTTGATTCCTCTATTTTGTAATTTATTTTTCCAAATATATATCATTTCATGTTATCCCATCCATGTCTATGGATAAACTTGTCTCATGTTATATGGAACTGTGTGTTGTGCCATCCTCGTGTTTAAGTTATATGTGATAATAATTTATATCACATTCATTAAACCCATCCTCGTATTTAAGTTATATATGATAGTAATTGATACCACACTCATTAAATTAAAAGAAAAAGGGTTTTTTTTTTTTGGTAAATTACATTCAAATTTTCAACATGAACAAAAAAAAAAAGAGTTTTTTTGGTAATTACATTCAAATTTTCAACATGAACAATTTGTTGACTAATTTTCAATAGTAAAAATATATATAATTTAAATTTTAAATATTAAATAAAATACATATAATTTAAATTTTAAATGAAATACATATAATTTAAATTTTAAATTATTATTGAAATAACTTAAATTTAAATATATACTTGTGAGGGTACTCATCCATTTTGCAATTTGTTAATGAGATTGAATTATTGTTAATGAGATTGAAATAAATTGATGATATCTATTTAAAAAAGTTTAAATTTGATATATAT
>SNQJ01S0022327.1:84091-104426 GCA_010110895.2 Picea sitchensis | reverse complement strand
TCATTTTTTTTCCTTCTTTCATGTTATAAGGTAAGGGAGTCTTCATGTAATCTCTTTGTTGTCATTTCATGGTAATATGCCCATAGTACATATAACACTTTATTTTAGAGTCTTATTGTTGTCTTTTCATAATATTATGGCCACAATGCATTCTTTATTCAAGAGAATAATTTATTTTCATTTTTTTTTCTTCTTCTTTCATGTTATAAGTTAAGGGATTCTTCATGTGATCCCTTTGTTGCCATCTCATAGTAATATGTCGATAGCACACTTTATTTTAGAGTCTCATTGTTGCCTTTTCATAATATGATGGCCACAATACATTTTTTATTCAAGAGAATAATTTATGTTCATTTTTTTTCCTTCTTCTTTCATGCTATAAGGTAAGGGAGTCTTCATGTGATCCCTTTGTTTCCATCTCATGGTAATATTCTCATAGCACACTTTATCCTAGAGTCTCATTGTTGCATTTTCATAATATGATGGCCACAATGCATTCTTTATTCAAGAGAATAATTTCTTTTCTAGCTAGAATTCATTATCAAGTTTATTTTGCAACTAAAATAATAATAATAAATAATGAATTATAAAGAATATATTCTAATAAAAAAATGGAGATGTACATAATATAAGGAATGTCTATCTTTGCTGAGGAAAAAAGAGTGTTTATCTTTAAACATTGAATTCCAAAAAGAAAAAGAAAAAGATTAAAAAAAAAAAAAAACTTCCTTAATCTAATGTCATATATGTATAGAAACATTACATGATAGATTGAACCTAAAAATATGTAACTTGATGGACAGTGCAAATGCAAGTGACCACGATTCAACACATATTTTGTTGTAAGAGTGACCTAATAGAATCTATTCACTAGTTCATTGAGATCCATCCCAAATTTTCATTTATATTTTAATATTATGTTTAGAAGCCGTTGTTGTTGTAAACTTGCCAATTTGGTTTAAGAGTGACCTAATGGACTTTATTCACTAGTTCATTGAAATTCATCCAAAATTTTCATTTATATTTTAATATTATGTTTAGAAGTAGTTGTTTTTGTAAACTTGCCAATATATTAGACATAAACATTTTGTGTAGTGAGAATGGTTTTCTAATAAACACAATTAAGGTTGAAGTATTAAATCCCCAAATCAAAATCGACATTTCATCAAATAGTTGTCTCATTCATGTTTCCAATGTTTTTCTCTAATCCATTTTTTTGTTGTTATTGTATCTAGAAAGATGTGTGGTTTTTTATGTTATTATATATCGAAAGAAGTGAGGTGATCTAGTTATAGTTCAAGTTCGTCCTATCCATGTGTATGTGGTGATGTGTGTCTATGATTACTTGCATAGATTCATCTTAATCAACAATATTTTAAGTTCCACAAGCTTGCACTTGATTTTTTTTCCTCTTCATATGTTACATGTGTGGTTAAAACAGATTTTCATAATAATCTTCTTATTTTCCATTTTAGCCATTATAACTTCCTCTTCAAAGTATTCTTCTTCTGTGAAAAAAAAAACACTTAACAAAAGGGGTTATCAAAGAGTTATCATGTGATTGGTGGGATGGTGATGAAAGATATACACAAAATATGTTTTTAGAATAGTAGTTCAACTCATGGATGTTGCATCTCATCTTCCACGGAGATGGTGGTAAATGATTAGGAGTACCCTTGGCCATTTCACTTTGCAAGGATTTCATGTTCAACGTACTTGAAGGATATTGGTGATCATATTTTTGAAAGAATAACAGTTATGAGTATTAACTTATCATTAACTCAATGATTGATTCATCTTATTTCAGATAATACTTTTGACACCAATGGTGTAGTATATATTGGATGTTGTTACTTACAATATATCCTATATATGAAGATTATAATTTTGTAACACAAATAAAAACATAGTGCATAGTAAAAATTCATATAAAATGTTTGCAAGTGAATTTTTTTTTTTTAATAAGTTAAAATTTAAGATAAATCTATATTAATAATTATTTCATTGAATTTTGTATGTTTAAGTCACTCATAAAATTACAATTATAATTATTTATCAATTTATAGATTTAATATTATATTAAATATGAAGATATTGGAATTGTTTCAATACATGCATGCATGGGATGAGGGCTCTTTCTTTGACTTGAGACTTTTCTTTTAAGATTTTTGAAGAATAAATTTATCTTGTAATTTTTTTCAAATGTTTGTGCAATTTTTTGGAGTGTGTATGTGTTTTAATATTTCTCTTAAATTTGGATTATAAGTAAAATTTATGGATTTTCATAGTGAAGAATTATGTTCAAATCCCATTGAGGTCATGAGTAGGGGGTATTTGTGCTGTCAAAATCGTCAAACCTAGTGGGAGCAATCACAACACCTTCCTTTCACCAACTTGATTGGCCATTGTTGACATTTATCTTAATTTCCTTCAAACTAACTTCAATAATCAAGATATGGGTTGACCATATTAAAAAATTTCTATTATTTTAAATTCTCAATAATGTCACTTAATACATTGTCCACACTAAGGTTCACAAATTTCAAATCAACTACACCAATTATAGGTAATAACTAGTCTAGATTCATCTCATTTTCATACCAACAATTCTATAGTTGGTAATTACTAATCTGGATTCATTTCCTTAGATATATTAAATATCAATAGGGATTAATCTTGGATATAACATGTCTCGACAAAAATAGATTTTGAAGTATTGCATAATGCTTATGTATACTTAAGTGTTGCATTATCTTGAAAATGCCATGTCCAACTCAACTTAGAAACCATAACAATCTTACTAGTTTACAACACAAAATATATTATACTTATGAGGAGAATTGAACACTAAGAGAGGTTATCAACAACCCCTCTTGCCCCTATGATGAAAGAAGTTTTTATTTTACAATATCAAAGTTAATAAATATACTATACAACTTATTATAATGGAGCTATGTAGAACATGATGCTTTTCTAAGTGCAAATATTAAGGTGCAGAACATATTTTCCAATTAAAATGAATCTACTAAAATATTATATTTTCTATTATTATTTGAGCGTTATTTATTTATAATGATGGTGGAGTATCTACTAGCCCAGCCACTTAATTCGTGGTTGTTGAACGTCGAGAGACGATGATATCTATCTTGTCGTTTGACATATTGTCGTCCATCATCTTATCGCTTGCCATAGCTTATACATGGCAAAGATTAATGAATAATCTGTGTCAAGTACCCTAATGATTAATGGACCCAAAATGACATGCTCGAGGATTATTTGTGTTAATCTTAGTCTTTAATTTGTGGACACATCTAAGAATATTCTTTTATGGTTAAATCTCATATGCACATTGCATATTTTTAATTAAAAGACTCATTAATATAGAAAATTTTAAAACCTAACTAAAAATCTTGGAAGTTTCAAAATTTTATACATAATTTATCTCCAAAAAAAAATTCTAACAACATTATGACTAATTATAAAAACCAATACACTCATATTTCCAATTATTAAATATTAATGTTAAAAAATTAAATTTTACCAAATCACAATTTGTTTCTCTCTTATAAAAATGCTTCTCCTCCCAAAGGACAAGAATTACACAAGTATAGTTAACTTATATCATTCAATAAAGTTTAGTTAACGTTGAGAGCATAGCGATTTTCAAAGGCTGGCCACTTTAATAAAATATCAATAAAGAAAATATTTAAATTGAAAAGTTGATGACAGAATTAAAAAAATCATAAACGTTATGAAAAACGGTCTCGCCACCTTTCTTTATTTCCCTCCTCCTCTGCTGAATTGCCACATCTTGGTTTTGGTCTTAAGGTTGTTTACCCTCAGAGTATTTCTTCTTATCACCTCGTCAAGGTTGTTCCCTAATCTTTCTTCTGATCAGATATCTTTATTTGCCATACTGTGGAGCGAACAATATCAATATTATCAAGCTATAATTCCTTTTATTCATTGGGCACACAAATCATGTGGAGGAAATCCTGCAATTCCAGGTATTTCAAGCTACGCAAATCATCGCAAAAATGGTAAGCACTTCTCATCCTCCTGCAAATTAGATTTCATTCGAATCTCGATTAATGGTAAATAATCCTTTAATTAATGGCTGGCCGAATTCTTGATGAGAAAATTACATATGGCACCACAGGACTGTAAGCGGCGATTCAGTCAAACGATACGTGATGGAAGCCAGCGATAAACTTGTGGAAAAGCTGCTAAATGATCATCGTCATCATCTTCTTCCTACCCACAACTGTGAATGGGAGCCATTGATGATCGATGAAGGCGTTGAGATCTCTCACAAAAATCATACAGTTCGAGGGACTCGAACCTTCCACCTCCCCCTCTCCGCCTTCGAAGGACTTGCCAATACTGTAAACACAGCTAAGGCAAGATTATCAAGATTAATCCAATCCTCCTTTGTGTTAATTTCTTGAATCTTTTCCCCATGGTTATCTTTTCTCAAGATTAAAGCAATTTGATACCAATACCTTTCTTTCCATTACATATAAAAACTAACCATTAAATCATAAGGGCATAGATATATTCTTGAAGTTATTATCTAGAAATTTATGAACAACTTGGACGCTTCAATTTTTTTTTTTAAGTATGGTAAATTCTTTTGAAGAAGATCATGGCAATGAGGTTATACAGCTGGTCTGATTACAGGTCTAACTCCAAGGGAACAAGAGATTTGAATCCGTAACCCTTTTCTTCATGGTAAGGGGAACAAGAGATTCGAATCGTGATCTCCTTTGTTGGTGATAATTTTATGTTTGGCTTAGAACCATTTGAGCTAACTCTTGAGGTTACTGGTTATCTTTATTAAGTCCATGTTTGGCTTAGAACCACTTGAGCTAACCCTTGAGGTTACTTATTATCTCTATTAGGTCCATATCTAACTTAGAACCACTTGAGCTAACCCTTAAAGCTACTGATTATCTCTATTACATCCATATCTAACTTAGAACCACTTAAACTAACCCTTAAGGCTACTGATTATCTCTATTACATCTTTCAAGATTTACTTGCACATTAGTTACCTCTATTGCATTATTGCATCTCTTACTTGAGATTACTTCGAGGAAAATGAAAACCCCCTATATATGTCATCAATCTATTAATTCCATCTCTGTGTGATCACCAGGTTTGTCATCAATCAATTAATTCCATCTCTGTGTGTTCTTACCAGGTTTGGGATCCGGCCTTGGTTGAAGGAAGCAGACTGCAAGCAGATCTGGCGAAAGACGTTGATATCGTTTTCTTGGCATTCAGCGAATTGGCAGGTCACCATATCTTACGCGGCAGAGAATTTCTCCTCTACGAAACACGAAAAGCCATCGATGATAGAACATATGTACTTACCAGGCTCTACATCATTAACATACAGATTTAAGATCGGATCTATGTCAATTTTATTCTGTATAGTGTGTTGTAAAACTCTCTTAATTCTTTCCATTTTTTCTGAGTTGTTCAGGGGACCTTTTTCAAGTGATTCATTTTTTCAGATCATTTAGTTTTTTGATGTCATAAATTTTCTTTGTTTGGAGTTTTTCAAGTCACTCAGTTTTCTAAGTTTCTCATCCCACCTGTTTTTTCTTTGCTTTACAGGGCATCCAGTTTTCAAAGTATTTTGGATCACAGTTTTTCAAGTTTTCCCAGTTTTACAGGTCACCCAGTTTTCAGAGTTTTAAAGGTCACCCAATTTTCAGAGTTTTTTAGCTCACCAGTGTTCTCCTGAAAACATTCTTTACACAACAATATTGTATTAAATGCAATATATCTTGTTCTATATATTAGTGTATCTAAGATATCTCAGATCGAATAGTATAATATCCTGGGATATAATGCAATAATTGCGACACTTCATGGTCATTTTTTCTGAGTTGTTCAGGGACCTTTTTCCCTAAATGATTCATTTTCAGATCAATTAATTTTCCTAGTTTTTCATGTCCCCAAATTTTCTGAGTTTGGAGTTTTTCAAGTCACTCAGTTTTCTAAGTTTCTCATCCCACCTGTTTTTTCTTTGCTTTACAGGGCATCCAGTTTCCTAAGCTTTTTGGGTCACAGTTTTTCAAGTTTTCCAAGCTTTACAGGTCACCCAGTTTTCAGAGTTTTATAGGTCACCCAATTTTCAGAGTTTTTAGCTCACCAGTGTTTGCTGGCAAACATTCTTTACACAACAATATTGTATTAAATGCAATATATCTTGCTCTATATATTAGTGTATCTGAGATATCTCAGATCGAACAGTATAATATCCTGGGATATAATGCAATAATTGCAACACTTCATGGTCATTTTTTCTGAGTTGTTCAGGGGACCTTTTTCAAGTGATTCATTTTTTCAGATCAATTAATTTTCCTAGTTTTTCATGTCGCCAAATTTTCTGAGTTTGGAGTTTTTCAAGTCACTCAGTTTTCCAAGTTTCTCATCCCACCTTTTTTTTTTTTTTCTTTTGCTTTACAGGGCATCCAGTTTCCTAAGCTTTTTGGGTCACAGTTTTTCAAGTTTTCCAAGCTTTACAGGTCACCCAGTTTTCAGAGTTTTAAAGGTCACCCAATTTTCAGAGTTTTTAGCTCACCAGTGTTTGCTGGCAAACATTCTGTACACAACAATATTGTATTAAATGCAATATATCTTGCTCTATATATTAGTGTATCTAAGATATCTCAGACCGAACAGGAAAATATCCTGGGATATAACGCAATAGTTGCAACACTACGAAGTGTTGATGACCATTTTTTCTAAGTTTTAAAGGGCACCAGTATTCTGAGTTTGTTCAAATTTTTTTGGTATTCCAAAATTTGCAGGTCTGTGATTTGCTATTAGCTACCCATTTTTTCTTTCTTCTTAATGTTGCTGATTCCACCTCTGCCCATGTTTTGCCACTGCCGAGTATTGCGCCATTATAACAAATAATAATAAACTTGAACAGATCTAATGCAATGCAATGCAGGTGGTTCAGCATTATTCACTAGGCTGGTTGGGGAAGAGCAATGCAATGCAGGTGGTTGGCGTGGCCTCACTGCCCAAACAGTTGGGAAGAGCAATATTAGCAGAGAACAAGAAGCGAGTTCGGGGGAAGCTTGAATTGGGTTGGGTCATCCAAACGCTGGAAGACAACAGATCCTGCAATCTCACTTGTTCAGTGCAGGTATTGAATAAAACTGGTAATTATTATGATCTTTCTTAACTTAGAAACAAACTGTGGATTAATTTTGGACTTATATTTTTGAAATAAATATATGATTTGCAGGTGAATCCCCGTGGGTGGTGGCCAAGGTGGTGGGTGAAGAAGCGACGATCCAAACTTGTGCTGGTCGTCAACCACATCTTCATCATGGCTGTTAATAAATGGCTTGAAAGTCTGTGTCTTCCTGAAGTTTCCCAGTGATTCATGTAAGGATATTTGAGAAAATTATTTTTCTGATTTGAATTCTGTACTTTAAATGGCCGGCAAATGTCATATTGCCCAATGCCAATGTTATTCATGTTATTTTAAATATATCAATTATATTTTTTTATTATATTTAAATTGAAAGTTTATATTTTTAAATATGTTTATTAATTTTTTATATTTTAAAACATATTAATTATATTAATTGTGTTATATTATTTTTAAATAATTATATGATAAAATATTCGATAAAAATATTTGTTTAATTTAACTTTTTGGTTGAGCTTATAGGTGAGCAAACGAACATCATGAGCAATTGGTAATAACTTTTCAAATGAACGATTCTCTTATTTATTGAATTTGTGATGCCATATAATTTTTCAAATGAACGATTCGTTTATTTATTGAATTTGTGATGCTCTTTAAAAAATTTAGAGAATCAATACATTTTGTTATAAATAATAATAAATCTCTCTTTAAAATGTTAAGAGAAACCATACATTTTATTTTGTGTTTAAAATAGGTTTACAATGTATAAATTTATAAACATTTTTATTTATATATTAAAATATATAAAGGGTTTTTAACATTTTTAATATTTATTATGAATTTATATTTGTAATATTTTTAATAAAATTTTGTTTTTAAGAATATGAGAACTTATAATTTATAACAATGTGAAAAATTAATTATGTTTTCAAATTTTCAATATATTTAAGTCTCTTGAATAAGATATTAATACTCTAACTCCACGGATAGGGCCTTACACAATAAAGGGAGTTAATGGTGGTGGTTGGGAGGATGGGACTTCGAGATGCTGCGTAGTGCGTACCATGGCAACTCAGGCTCCTATTAATTTATCCCTCCATGGGAAATCTTCCCATTGTGTATTTTTGGCGATTCTTCTGCACTCTCGTTTCACTCTAGTTTTAATGGCGATGGTCGTCTTAACGAGTTTGTCACCTCGTGCACTTGTATTTTTTATCAACGACAACATGCTTAAGTGCATGCTTCTCCTTATGTCTGCTTACTCCCTAAGTTCGCTCCCTGTCCTCACCCAACACCAGTTGCTTTCCTCTACTCCCCTCTAGTCTATTGCTTTTGTAGTTATGCCCCGCCAGCATGGGCGCTCTAAGCGCGACTCTGCCTGGTACCACTCGTCTGGCTACATGTCGCGCAGACCAGTAAGGGGCTCCTCCCACAATAGCAACTCTAGAGATTCTTCTTCGTCGTTGTCTTCTACTGCCACGAGCGAACAAGTAATTCCTCACTCTCCTTGATCTTGCCAAGTAATTCCTCACTCTCCTTGGTCTTGCCCAATGGATTGGTTCGACAGCCTTGGAAACTCCCTTAGATTTACTCCTGGGCCTTTTCGAGATCTCCCCTCTGCCGCTGGCACTTCTGCACATGCCCGCGCTTCATCATCTTTGCATTGTCGACCTCCCTTGATGGTAATTTCTCAGCCTGGTAAGGACGTGGCTCTACCCCAATTCGGTCTAGTTGCGAACAGGCCACATCTTATGGAGCATGCTACGCACCTTCGGCCAACCACGGAAGCAGTGCAACACAACCCCATACCGACTACGATTAACCAGCCTTGTGAGGATTGTGTGTGGATTTTGGACACTGTGCAAACTCTACATGACCTAGTCTTCGAATTGCGTCATGATATGGCAAACATGAGATTCAAGATGGATTTAATGGATCATCGAGGGGGAGTGTGTTACTACCCTTCTTCACTCACTCTTCACTCCATAGGCTAGTCCAACGACAACGGTTTCGCCTGTGGTGGGCGACGCGGGGATTATCTTGTTGAAGGACACGACACCACCTTCAAGCTAGATGCCATGACCCCTGGAAATAAGTTTCAATATTGTCGGTTTTATATTAGTTATTTATCCCAAGTCTATCAGTTTTTGTTTTTTTTTCGGTTATGCCCTACGCGGCAATATAGTGTCTATACAGTTACATTTTACTTTTTAAACTAGTCTTCATGATTAGAGTCTTTATTCGATTAAAGGGATGGACCAAAATGTGGACAAGTCTATGGATTTATAACCTATTTTTGCTCAAAAGACTAGTTTCCCTTGCTCTAGAACTGAGAACCATCAGATTGTATGTTTCTCTTGATTATGACATGTAATATATAAATACTAACTTATAAAAAAAAAATATTAATATTCTAACTAATCATTAAATTATTTATACACAAAAATATAAGAATTTTAATTTATGATTGAATATTTTTCCATCCCGGTCAAGTTTTTATCTAAAATATATATGTTTATGATTGAATATGTTTCTATCCGAGTCAAGTTTTTATCTAAAATATATCTTTGTTAAATATCATTAAAAAAATAAACAAAATTTAATTTAATTATTTTCAATCTAATTTATTAAAATACTAATTTTAACAATCTCTTTAATAATATAAAAATGGCATTAACAATGGGTTAATATAATGTCTTTAATAATCTATTGAAGATGGCATCATTTAATGTTTTGGTTATGTTATTCTTTTAATTTATGCATGAATGAGGGCTATAAATTAAGGAATTCTAGTCCTCGATTCATGAATTTTGGGTTCATAGGCCATGCCTTAGAACTTGGAGCATGGCATAAAAATTGTAGAAGAAATATTTTTTTGTATGAGATGAATATAGGGGTATTTCAAGGATTGTGAACAACAAGAATGAGTCTTTTGGTTTAACCCATAGTTTGGTGTTAAAATTTGGAGACTAATTCTTAATTCATTATTGTTAATTTTTTAAATCATGCATGGGGCTTTAGACTATGATATAAGTTACTCCACATAAATAAATTTGTTCATATGATAAGGATATGGGCTTGATTATAAGGATTGGGTGTAGCAACAATTATTCTCTAGGACAAACCATGGTTTGGGGTTAAATACCATGAATTGGCCCTTGATCCTTGACATTATGGATTATATGCCATGCATGGGGCGGCATTAATCCATGATACAAACCCTCATAACAAATATTTTCCTTTGGAAAGGAATATAAGCCTTGATTTCAAAGTTAGGAATAATAGGGATGGGTTTCCTAGCTTGACCCATGGGTTGAGGGTAAAAAACAAGGATTTGACCCTTAAGAAATGTCTTTTTAGGTTAATAGGCAATGCATGGAGCCTTAGAACATGACGTTGTCACTACAAAAAATAGTATTCATCATACAAGAGTAACATGGGCTAATTTCAAGGATTTGTCATAATAGGTAGTGTCTCCTTGTCCAAGCCATGCCATGGTTCAAGGCCAATAACTAGGGATTTATCCCCTTAGTAATAGTTTTCAGGATCATATGACTTGTAAATGGAATTTGACCATGACACAACCCTTATAAAGGACCAATTTCCTTACAAAATGAATTGAGAGCCTTTTTCAAGATTATATATATTAGGGAAGGATCTCCTAAAGTAAGTCATGGTTTAGGTCTTAAAACCATGGATTTATCCCCTAAGTAATATTGTTTGGACTCATAATCCATGCATAGGACCCTAGCTATTTGGACTCGTAATCCATGCACATGACCCTTGCCATGATACAAGTCTTGTAAAAGGAATATTTTCCCTATAAGAGACAAATGGGCATGATTTCAAGGGTTGTGCATAACATTAAAGGGTTTCCTAGTTTGATCCATACTTTAAGATCAAAAACTAGTTATGCATCCCCTAAGGAATTGATTTTTTGTTCATATTCCATGCATATAAGAGCCCTCAAAAATGGCATAGTTCCTTTAGAAGGAAATATCTTTGCCCAAAATATCATGTCAATTTCAATTGTTGGGCATAGTAGGGATGGGTCTAGTGGCCTTACCAATGCTTTAGGGCCAAAAACTAGGGATTTAACTTATACTAATCCATCATTCATGGGCTTATGGCACATTCATAGGGCCCTAGAGCATGATAATAGCCATGTAGAAGAGATATTTTTCGTACAAGAGGAATATTTTCTTGATTTCAAGTTCTAGGAATAACATGGATGTGTCTCTTAAACAAGACATGGTTTAGGACCAAAAGACAAGGATTTAGATCCTAATAAATGATTTTTAAGATAATAGATTCACATGGTCCTAAACCATGATATAGGTTCTAAAGAAGGTATATTTATCCTAGAGAAGAATATGGGCCCAATTTCAAGGANCTTTAAGATCAAAAACTAGTTATGCATCCCCTAAGGAATTGATTTTTTGTTCATATTCCATGCATATAAGAGCCCTCAAAAATGGCATAGTTCCTTTAGAAGGAAATATCTTTGCCCAAAATATCATGTCAATTTCAATTGTTGGGCATAGTAGGGATGGGTCTAGTGGCCTTACCAATGCTTTAGGGCCAAAAACTAGGGATTTAACTTATACTAATCCATCATTCATGGGCTTATGGCACATTCATAGGGCCCTAGAGCATGATAATAGCCATGTAGAAGAGATATTTTTCGTACAAGAGGAATATTTTCTTGATTTCAAGTTCTAGGAATAACATGGATGTGTCTCTTAAACAAGACATGGTTTAGGACCAAAAGACAAGGATTTAGATCCTAATAAATGATTTTTAAGATAATAGATTCACATGGTCCTAAACCATGATATAGGTTCTAAAGAAGGTATATTTATCCTAGAGAAGAATATGGGCCCAATTTCAAGGATTGGGCATGGTAGTGATGGGTCTCATGGCCTAAGCTATGGTTTGAGGCCAAAAACTATGGATTTGTCCCTTAATCAATGATTTTAAGGCATATGGGCCATGCGTAAGGTCTTTGATCATGATATATGCCCTTTAGATGGAATATTTTCCCCATAAGAGGAATATGGGATTAATTTAAAGGATTGTGTAAGATAGGGATGAGTCTGCTATCCCAAACAATGGTTCAAGGGAAAAAAAACTAAGGCTTGAGCTCCTATGAAAT
The DNA here is from genome assembly GCA_010110895.2 of Picea sitchensis. Classification (NCBI taxonomy): domain Eukaryota; kingdom Viridiplantae; phylum Streptophyta; class Pinopsida; order Pinales; family Pinaceae; genus Picea; species Picea sitchensis. Next base: position 92,091 of record SNQJ01S0022327.1, on the reverse strand, counting down.
GTTTTTCAGGCTCATAGGTCATGCATAGGACCCTAAATCATGAAATAAAGCCTATAGAAGGAATATTTGTTAAATACGAGAGGAATATGCACGTAAATTTAAGGATTGGGCATGCAGGGATGGGTGCCCTAGCCTAAGCCATGCTTCAAGGTTAAAAAAAGTAGGGATTTATCCCTTCAATATTTAAAAAATAAGCTCATATGCCCAACAATGGTTCAAGGGAAAAAAAACTAAGGATTGAGCCCTTATGAAATGTTTTTGGGGCTCATGGGCCATGCATGGGACCCTAAATAATGAAATAAACATTGTAGAAGGAATATTTGTTATATACGGGAGGAATATGCACCTAAATTTAAGGATTGGGCATGCAGGGACGGGTACCCTAACCCAAGCCATGCTTCAAGGTTAAAAAAGTAGGGATTTAGCCCTTCAATAATTAAAAAAATGGGCTAATATTCCATGTAAATGACCTAGACCATGACACAAGCCCTATAGAAGGAACATTTTAACTATGAGAGGAACGTGGTTATGATTTCAAGGATTATGCATAATAGGGGTGGGTCTCCTAGTCCAATCCATGCTTTAGGGATAAAACCAGGGACTTAACAGTAAATAATGTTTTTTGAGCTCATAGGCCATGCACAAGACCTTGAACCAAGATATAGGCCCTATAGAAGAAATATTTTCCCTATGAGGGGAAATGGTACTAGTTTTAAATATTGGGAACAACAAAAATGGATCACTTAGCCTAAAACATTGTTCAAATCCAAAACTAGAGCTTCTTTGACTCAATTAATTTTATTTTTTTTGCCTCATAGGCCATATGTGGGACCTTCAACCATAACCCAAGTCCTACATAAGGAATTTTTTCTTTATGAGAAGAATATAAGTATTATTTTAAGCATTAGATGCAACAGGGATGGGTATCCTACTCTTAAACATGGTTTGAGGCCAAAAACCAATGATTGGGCATATTCTATGATTTTAAATCTCATACGTCATTCATGGAGACCGAACTACCATTACACAAGCACTATAAAAGGCATATTTACCTTACAAGAGGAACATGGATTTGATTTAAAGGATTGGACTAATGGGGATGGGTCTCTTCATCCAAGTCATAGTTCAGGGACAAAATCTAGGTATTCAACCCCTATGTAATGTTTTTAAGACTCATAAGCCATGTCCAAGTCCCTAAACCAGGATATAGTCCTTGTAGAAGAAATATTTTCCCAGGGTCAAGGTATATGGGCCCAATTTCAAGGATTAGATATACTGTGAATGGGTCACCATGATCTATGGATAAAAATCAAGGATTTGGAAATTAATCAATGTTTCTCAATCTCATTGGCCATGCATTAGGACCTAAACCACAACTCAAACCTCCAAAAAGGAATGATTTTTGAATAAAATGAATATGGGATGAATTCAACTTCAAGGATTTGGCACAACAAGGATCAATCTCCTATCCCTAACCATGGTTTAGGCCTAAAATATAAATATTTAGCTCCTAATCCATTATTTTTTGGATCATAGGGCATGCAAAGGGCCTTGGACCATGATACATGTCCTACAAGAGGAATATTTGTCCTATGAGAAAAATATATGCCTAATTTGGAGGATTAAGAAAAATAAATATGGTTATATTGGCCCATGTCATGGTTCATTGCCAAAAACTATGGATTTATTTAATGTACCTAGGGAGGATCCCAGCATTTAAGGCCCACTAGGTAGTTAGCATTGAATAAATGTAATGTGGCCTCATTAAAGAAGGGTCATTAGGTAAGCATTTGGTTATGATTAGGATTTTCTAGCTAGCTATAAATAGGGATGGATTCCTACTTATGAATCATGTATTAGAGTATATTTTATTAGAGCTTAACTCATCAAGACGTTGCCCCTTCAAAACAAGAGTTGATCTTTCCATAAAAGGATCATTATATAGTGTTTTCCTACCTGAAGGGTAGTTTGATTGATGAAGTTAAAGGGGGTTTTCTATCATAGTCTTGGGCATATTGTTTATGAATCAATTTTTAAGGGATAAGGATCATACCACTTTATCCCTTGATCTGTGATTTTCAATATCATAGACCATCCATGAGACCCTAGACCATGATATAGGTTATATAGAAGGATTAATTTTAATTTCCCTACGAGAGGAACACGGATTATCAAGCATAGCAAAGATGGCTATCTAGGCCCAAGCCATGTTTTGGGGTAGAAAAACACATATGTATCCCTTAAGTAATTATTTTCAAGCTCATAGGCCATGTACATGGATTAGTATCTTTTGGACCAAGATTAGTGCTCAGTTTGAAATCCATTTTCACCCTTGATTATTTTTTCTTATTCTATTTTATATGTATTTTTAGAAGTACTAGCATGTGTTAAAACATTCAGTATACTATGTTAAGGGTATACGAAAAATAACACTAGTTATGTTTCCTAGTTGCATTAGTTTCTACGACAATGGGTATGTATGGTTTCACATAGTGATTACCACTCACATCAATCTACATTAACTTCCACACTCATATAATATAGGGTTGCACACCATCATTAATGGGAAGAAGTTGGTCGATGCATCTAGTAGTCATTAAATATTAACTTTGAGCATGGCCTCGCTTAGTGGAAACATTTTCACAATTTCCTACTAGAGTAAGTTTTAAACTTATGTAAGTGAAGCAATGTGTATATATTCTTCAGTAAAATAGAAACAATGGTGCGCACATAGTACATAAAGATTTACCATAGAAACCCTTAACTGAGAAAACCAACCTAACTTGGAGCCACACCTCTATCTTCTTCATTGTAGTAATTCGACCATTCACAACACAATATTTAGGTATTATGTATCATCCAAAACCCTAATTTATTAACCCAAATTACTACAACCCTAATCTCTTAACCTAGATAAGATTACAATAGGCCAAAAAGCACAAAAACGAGCTAAAAATGGACCCCCAAAAAAATTAGGGGCTACTACCCCTCCTCGTAAACCATTCTAATCAAAGGGGATACTGACACCCACAATGCCTCCACTAATGTGGTTATTCAATTTGCACCTAACACAATTGACATGAAAATAATATAACACATCTCCAACATTCTCCCACTTGTTGTTTTCTTTGTAAAAGAGGGGAGGTAGGATTTAAAAGATCGCAAGTCCAGGGCAACAATGCCCATTTATTTTCTACGCTAAGATAAATTCTCAATACTAAGAAACTTCATCCATGAATCTGCAACATTCTTCAAGGTGTCAAAATTCTCCAACAACGCCTTCTTGTCTTCAACCATGTCTCTCAAGAAGTGGTATTGCACATCAATATGCTTCATCTTAAAAAGTCAAGCAAGGTTCTTTGCCATAAATATTGACTTTGAATATCACAATCTAACCTTATATATTATTGTACAAATCTAATACGTGACCATAATCTATAGTGCCCTGCAAATACATGAAGACCCTTTTTACAGTTGTTCGGTGTTCCTTCCTTTCTTTTGACATATATCTGCTCAAAATCCCCATTGTGTGAACAACGTCTAGTCTAGTACAGACCATAACAAACATTAAACTACCAAAAACAATGGCATAGGGAACATGGGACATATCCTCTACCTCTTCTTATGTCTTGGGACACTATTATGCAAATAACTTTGTGCCTACATGAACAAGAATCTTGATTAGTTTACATTCTTACATATTAAATATCTGCAAAATTATTTCAATGTACTTCTTGTGGTTTAACCAAAGTTTCATATATGAATGATCTATTTTAATGTCCATGCCCAAAATAAAGTTTGCAACACCAATATCCTTCATGTCAAACTCAGAGGAGAAGTGATACTTGACCTCCTTTATGATATCCTTGTTATTCCCAATTAGCAACATATCATCAACATACAATACTACATAAATAAAGTGATCACCAACCTGCTTGGAATACACACAATGATCAACATTTCTTCTCACTAATCATGGTCCTAGTATGTAAGTATGAAACTTTTGATACCGCATTCTTGGGGATTTCTTTAGTCCATATGGGGACTTTTTCATCTTGCAAACCAACACCTACTTTCCCTTCACTATGAACCCTTCAAGTTGTTTCATGTAGATTTATTCTTCCAAGTCCTCATGTGGGAACATTGTCTTTACATCCATTTTTTCTAGTTCAATATCAAATTCTACAGCAAGAGATAATAGAAATCTAATGGAATTAAATTTTCCAATAGGAGAGAAAATCTCACCAAATTCAATTCCCTCCACTTGGGAATACCCTTGTGCTACCAGGTGAACTTTATACTTATCCACTTTGCCTTCTGCATTGAGATTCTTCTTTAACCCCCATTTTCTACCAATAAGTTTTCTTCCATCAAGTAAATTTACCAAGTCCCATGCCTCATTTTTATCCAAGGCCTCCATTTCTTCAACCATGGCCTTCCTCTATAGTTTACCCTCATTTGAATCAACTACCTCTCTAACAATTCTAGGATCATCTTCAATAGCATATAAAACAAAGGTAGATCAAAAATTAGGTGGACTGTACCTTTATATTTTCCTTATTACTCAATTAGATCTCATCAATACTAGGATCCATGATTCATCCTCTTCATCTAATTCATCTTACTCATCTTCATGCATTTAACTACATTCTCCATTAGTCTCCATCTCAAACTCTATTTTATTCTCCTTCTCTTAGTCCATCTTCATGCTTGGGAATAGTTTTAACTTCTTATAAGGTCACATCATGACTATAAATAATCTTCCTTATTAATAGATTCCAAAATTTGTAACCTTTTACTCCATCTTTATAACCAATGAAGATAAATTTCTTTCTTTTATTGTCCAACTTCCTCCTTTTCTCCTTTCGAATATACACTTAAGAATCACAAATAAAAACTCTGAGATGTACAAGAGACGGTTTCTTACTATTCCATTCCTCATAAGGAGCCTTATCAACCAATGTCAATGTAGGTGATTGCTTGATTAGATAGAATACAATATCTATTGCATCTACCTAGAATTTATGTTATATGCCTTTATCACTGAGCATACTTCTTTCCTTTTCCATTAGTGTATTGTTCATCCTTTCTGCAGTTCCATTCTATTGAGGTGCATATGAAGTTGTATTTTGTCATGCTAAAAATATTTCCCATAGAACTCTCCTCCATTATTAGTCTTCATCACTTTTATTTTCTTCTCTATCTAATTTTCTACAAGACCTTTGAAGTCTTTGAATTTTTTTAAAACTTGATATTTCTTCTTCAAGAAACAGTTCCATCTTTTCATAGAGAAATCATCTATAAATGAGACATAGTATAGGGATCCTCCTAGATATGGAATAGGTATAGATCCAAACACATCATTGTGTATCAACTCAAGGATCCATTTTGGCCTTATAGGACTAGATGGGAATCTCACCTCATTTTTTTTTATCATATACACAATCTTCATATAAATGAAAATCTTAAATAGAAAAACAAGGATACCTTTGACCATATATTTACTACACAAAGAACAAAGGCCCTTCTTTCAAATATGTCTCATCCTATGGTGCTAGAGCATTGTCTTCTCTACATAAAGAGTAGGAGTTTTGTTAGTTTCATTCTCAAGGACAATCATACTATTAGACTCATCAGTAACAATGCTTCCCAACATATTCTACAAATTTCCAATCTAAACTCCCCTCAACAACACCATTTCTCCTCAAACCATATTGCATGTATCCTTTTCAAATATAGTTTGAACATCCACATCACTCATCTTCCTCGTAGATATCATGTTTCTAGCCAATCTTGGGATATGAAAAACACCAAAAAGAGTTTTAACCCTTCCATCTATAAGAAACATCCAAACCCTTCCACATCTTGTGATTTTAGTTTTTGAGCCATATGCCAGGAAGAAATTGCCTCCATTATACTTTTCATGTTCATAAAACCATTCCCTATGAGGAGTCATGTGGAAAGATGCATTTGAGTTAATAAACCATGCATCATAATCTAAATGTGTACTTGTATATGTCAAGTACACATCCCCTCCTTCTTCTAAGGAGGGATTTCCTTCTATGGAAGGAGCATCATTAGATCCCTTGTTTTTAACAATGTTTTTTATCTACAATTTTTCTTGCTATGCCCAAATTTACCACATTTATATTATTTCCTTATAGATTTTCCTAGAGATTTATCTCTACCTCTATATTTAGACCTACCCCCTGAAGACTTAGTTGTATTTATATATATAGGGTGACCACTCACAAATAAAGCATCCTTGGCCACACCCTCCATGGATTTTCTCCTTGTTTCCTTTAATAACAAGGATGTAACTGCATCCACAAACTTTAATGTGGATTGAGTAGTACTACCCATTGATACAACTAGATTATCCCAAGAAATTGACATGAATATAACATGGTAATACACTTATCTTCTTCCTACGTCTTAATATCAACAAAGAAAAGTTGACTTACCAAAGTATTGAAGGAATTTAGATGCTCCATCATGGAGTCACCATCATCAATCCTAAGACAATAAAATTTCTTTTGAACAATACTTGTTTACCATGGAATTTGATTGATACAAATTCCCTAGATTATCCCACAACTTCTTTTCATTGTCTTCTCTAGAGACATTCAACAACAATGATCAATCTGAGAGACGGACTTGAATCATATTTATTTCCTTTCTTTCAAGCTTCTCCTACTCCTCTTTCGACATACTAGTAGGTTTTGTACCTAGATCCACAACAACCCACTATTCTTTATCTACAAGAAGATTTTCCATATTTAGCTTCCATATCTCAAAGCTCTGACCGTTAAATTTATCAATCTCAATTCTGGAAATTCTTACCTTTCTCTTCCACACAAGAATCATCACCATAGAGCTCCCACTAAAATGAGGTTTATCACAAACCCACGATAAAATTTATTTATCAAGATCAAGATAAACCCTAGAAACAAAGGCATCCCCCAAAGCCAATAACCTCACTTTGATACAACATGCAAGTTTTCAACATATGCAAGTGAAGCAATGTATACAGATTCTTAAGCAAAATAAACTGAACAATAATGGAAAATGTTGGATTATTGAGAAGGGGGGTGAATCAGTAATAGATCATTCTAATCCTTTTTAACCATATAATGCAAGTGTTATATCAATGTATCATTATCATCCAATATTTGCAGAGTAAATAAACAATGAAAAAATGAACAAGCATACACATACACAGTACACCAGTGTTTTTATGTGGAAACCCAAAGTGGGAAAAAACCATGGAATGCTTTTTCTTATATGTCTTGAAGAATTACATTCATTGGAAGCACCAACTTCCTTTGTTTTCCAGCTGCAACTGGAAGGAGGCTCCAACCCCCTAGTTTCTCGGGCTACAACCTAAGAGAAGCTCCAACTCCCCAATTCTCTAGATACAACCAGAAGGAGGCTACAACCACCTGTTTTTGCCCCGTCCAACCGCCCTGACGTATAAGTAGAATTATGGAACCATTGTCACACTATCACTATGAGATAGATTGTTGTAAACATGTTCCAATCAACCTGCACCAAACAACCTGTACCAATAAATTGAACCATGCATCAACCTGTACCTCAACCTCTTATCAACCTGTACCATAAATAAGTGCATCAACCATGCACCAACATGTACCTCAACTTGTACCATGAACAAGTGCATCAAACATGCACCAAACCTGTACAAATAACATGTCACAACAACTTGTCCAAACAACCTATCACAATAACCTGTCTCATCAATCTTATCAACCAAATCATATCTACTCACCACGATCAATCACCGAGACAACTCTCAAAGATGTGCATCAACCAAGCATAACACAACAACTCATTAGCATCACCAAGATCAATATGTGCTTCTAATAATATACCAATACAAGTATGCTACATCATCCATAATCCATGTGTCAACAATACTACTAACAAGTGCCTCCAACCATGTACCAAGTATGTACCAATCATGTATCAACTACTCATCA
>SNQJ01S0022327.1:62710-82918 GCA_010110895.2 Picea sitchensis | reverse complement strand
TAATGCTGAGAAGTTAGATAATTGGATATGTCAAATTGAAGTATATTGTAGAATACAAAAAATTCAAGATGATGAAACCAAAATTCAGCTTGCTTCGTTAAGATTGGATAGTGCAGCACTTATTTGGTGGGAATCCAAGACTCAGGAGGATATGAAAAAGTATGGTAAATTTTTTCTTTCTTGGAATGATTTCATTATCGCAATTAAAAAACAATTTTATCCATTGGCATATAAACAAAAGGCAACTATGGAATGGCAGAATTTTAGACAAGCTAAAGGAAAGAATGTACAAAGCTTTACTAAGGAATTTAGGAGAAGAGCTTCGGTTTTGGGAGTAGATTTGTCTTCTCAGGAAACTTTGTCAAATATATTGGAGCTTTACATAGTTATTTGAGACATACTATACTCATGTTTAATCCTTCGAATCTAGATGAAGTTTGTGTACATGATACTCATTTGGAAGCAAGGGGAAGGAACGACACTCATGAGGGTAACAAGAAGACATTCAGCCATGGAGACAAGGGAAAGAAGAATTTCAAGGGCAGTGGCAGGAAGAATGTTGCTGTGAAGAAAGAGGGAGAAAAGTTCACATGTAAACATTGTTCAAAAGATGGTCATGATGAAGACCATTGTTGGAAGCTTCATCCTTAAAGAAGACCCAAAAATTTTGGCAACAACAATAAAGGGAAGTCAAAGACTGTTGCGACCGTTCAACAGGATTTAGGTTCGGATTCGGGTGATGAAACGAAGATCGCAACCATGGGTTACCAAGGTAATGGTTCTATTGCAAGTTCTAGCTCTTCAAGTAATACTAATTTCAATGTAACTCAACAAGAGAAAACGAGAATTGAACTTTTTCATATAAGGGTTGTTTCAAAGCATACTAAGATAGACACTTTATTTGATCCTGGATCTCAAGCAAACCTTATTTCTGAAGAGACTGTTAAGAAACTTAAGTTGGAAACAAGTCCACATCCTAAGCCATACCCTCTTGGTTGGATATGTGATAATGCTAAGTTACAAGTAATAAGAAGGTGTAAACTTAGGTTTGCTATCACTACAAATTTCATTGATGAGGTAGAGCTTGATGTTATTCCGTTGGATATTTGTGGTATTGTGTTGGGAAGCCCGTATTTGTATGATAGGAAAGCTATTTTCTATCATCAGGAGAATAAGTATCATTTGTTTAAATATGGGGTTGAGTACATTGTTAGAGATCACACTAAGAACATGAATTTATCAATGATAAATGTGGGGCAAATGAAGAGGTTAGTTAATGCTAGTAAGAATTTTATTCTCTTAATGATCAAACCTAAAAATGATGTTGAGAACGAAGCATTTCAAGGCTGTGATGCAAAGTTAAAATCCGATCTATTTGAAGTTGTTAATCAATATGATGAAATGTTTAAAGAACCTAAGGGGTTACCTCCGAAAAGAGGAATCCAACATGAAATTCAGTTACAACAAGATTGTCCACTTCCAAACATTGGTATGTATAGAATGTCAGTTATGGAAAATGTTGAGATTAAAAAACAAATTCAGGAGTTGTTAGACAAAGGGGTTATTGTACCAAGTTCTTCACCATGTGGATCTCTGATTGTATTAGTTCCAAAGAAAGATGGTACGTGGCGTATGTGTGTTGATTTCAGGGCTTTGAACAAAATTACAGTCAAGAATCGTTATCCTCTTCCTAGAATTGATGATTTGCTTGATCAATTAAAAGATGCCAAATATTTCACTAAGTTAGATTTAAGGAGTGGATATCATCAGATCAGGATTGTTGAGGGAGACACATGGAAGACATCTTTTAAGACTAAGCAAGGTTTGTTTGAATGGATGGTAATATATTTTAGAAGCGGATATCACCAGATCCGAATTTCTGAGGGAGACACATGGAAGACAACTTTTAAGACTGCTGGGGGTTTGTTTAGAATGGATGGTAAATTTTCTTTGGATCTTGTAATGCACCTGCTACTTCTCTGCGAGAGTTAAGGAATGATGTCTTGCTACTGGATGATTGTAAGTTCACTTAGATGCAGATATTTTGGATCTTTATGCATCCTCGAAGAGCATTACGTGAAACAAGTTTTGATGTTTTGAGGAAAGAACGCTTGTTTTTGAAGTTGTCCAACGTGAAATTTGGCAAAACTTCACTTAATTACTTAGGGCATATTATGGAGGTGAATTAAAGATTGATCCTCCAAGGTAAAAGTCATTTTGAATGGTCCAAACCCAAAGAATGTGACATAGGTAAGAAGTTTTTGGGAGCTTCATATGGGAGAAATTTTATTGCTAACTTTTCGCCCATTGCAACTCCATTACATGTCAGAATAAGTGTCAAGCAAGTTTTCCATTGGGAGGCAAGCAACAACAGACTTTTGATACTTTGAAAGAGAGATCAGTTCAACGCCAGTTCTCCAAATTTAAGACAACCTTTAAATCCGCATTTACGCAAGTAATTATAAATGGGAGAAGTTTTTTCTTTAGTATGGTAAGCCAATTTTTTCATTCTAAGATGTTTAATGGTACTGTGATTAATTATCCTACTTAAGGAGGAATTGTATTTATTGGTTCAAAGTGTTAAAAAACGGAAGCATTATTTGTTGGGAAAGAACCATTATTCACACCCATCATCAACCTCCGCTAACACTTACAATCACAGACAAAAGCTGCTAACAAGCTAGGCACCGTGATGGATGGGTTTTCTTCAACAATTTCATTTGGTTATCGCATAATAAGGGCATTTTTTAACAAAGTCGCTAGATATGCTTTTCAAGGCCTATTATTAGTGACTCAATTATTCTTAAGCATAGTCATACCATGCATGAAAGCGGGAGAAATATGCTTCTTTAGATAATCGAACACTTAAAGAAGTGGCTGAAACTTTGTGCCAATTCTAACCATGTTGAAGAATTGGATTATCATGCATACGCATCTCTTGTATCATCTTGGCAAGTTGTGCCCCATCGGGAAAGAATCAACATTATAAGGAAGCGCATTCTTCTCTTATTGCCGGTCAATTTGGTGTTGGAAAGACAATGGCTAATTTAAGATAATCACATCGGCCTAAGATACCGAGAAAGTGTTTCGAGCATGTTCGAGGATGTTCAGTGCTGCTGCAAACCTAGCAATCAAAAATTGGGTTTGTATACTCCAATTCAGTTCCTTCTAATCTTTGGAAAGTATTTCTCCATGGATTTTGTAGGTGGTTTACCCATGTCGGTGACGAGGTCATGATTATCTTTATGTTGTGGTTGATCGACATTTAGCAAGATGTGTATTTTGGTTCCTTGTAATAAGCAGGTTACAACAGAACAAACGACACAATTGTTCTTTCAAAAATGTTTGGGTGCATTTGATTGCCTAAATCCATTATTTCAAAATGTTCTTTCAAAATGAGATTCACGATTTGTTGGAAGTTTCTGGTCAAGTTTATGGGCACTCATAGACACCAAACTTAAAAAGAGCACAACTTTTCATCCACGCCAACGTGATATCGCATTGTAGGTGGTGGTAAAACGTATAGTGGTGCTTCTTCTTCGTGCTTATTGTAGTTAGCATCCTAAACTTTGGGATGATTATTTACACTATGTTCAGCATGCTTACAATCGAGTTGAGCACTCTTCGACTCAAACGCCGCCATTTGAAGCATGTTTTGGCTATTTGCCCGTCGCTTTAGATTTTATCTTTGGGAAAGATATTGGGATCGTCGATGGTCATTACGACATTGATAGGGCGTAGAAGTTCATTGAACAAATTCGCACCGACATCAAGTGGTAAGAGAGTACGGAAAGAGTCGCCAAGCATGTCGACATGACAAGCATCGTAGGTTGATCACAGTTGAGATGAAGTTTGGCTTACATCGAAGGAGAGGCTTAAAGGAGAAGGTGAAAAGTTGAAACCAATTCGACATGGTCCTTTCAAGATTGTCAATAAGATTGGTAATAATGCTTTTCGCTTAGATTTGCCTCCTCATATGCGATGTATGCGTTGTTAATGCTACAGAAGTTGTACGAGCCTCCATTGATTGATGATCAAGGAGAGCATACAAGCGAGATTCCTCCATGATGATTTTTCCGTGAGTATCTAACAATCAGCAGAAGACACCATCCTGACAGAGAACTCTTCAAATGAGGAAATGGAGAACAGTTGGTATTAAAGTGATGAATCCAAGCAAGGCCAAGCGGATTGAGGAAGCGGCGAGTAATTCCCTACCCTCACATAGACTGGTAGTCTTTTGTATGTCCAAAATCTTTCCAATGGGAGGTGTGATCAGGGGATCACCTCTGCCCAAAAATTCAAAGTGCTCGAATTAAACCGGATCAGAGCTGAATTGGCCGCTATGAACCTAATGCAACTCGCTTCGCCCCAAACGGACGTTGGGAGCCAGAGATATTGGGACCGCTCATCAAGTCAAACATGCAAAATTTTTGATGTTGACTGCATGTACCCTCGCATGTGGCCGACGCATGACATTCAGACGACCGCATGTGTGTGTGGCGATGTGGCGCTATTATTGGATGATAGGTGGTCGAATAGAGTCGACACGCAGCACCATTCGGGTGAGTGATTGTTACGCAGCCCAATCATGGCTGCCACGCGGTTTCCGGTGGATTGGTTGGTTATAGCGTAAAATGTAATGGAGTCTCGGGTTCACCCCTCGACTTCCCACCTATACGCCTTTGGTGGTAAAGACCGTCCACCAACGGACCAAGTACAGCCATGCGCGCTATTTCATTTAAAATCAAAGTTTCAAAACCGCTAGGTCGCGGGTCGGTGGCCCCGCCCGTCATTTTTTTATTGCATATGTCCATACCATGTATGCTATACACTAAACGGTTGGCGCAGGGCTTAAACCATAGCTCGTGACCATTGTATATACCATGTGACCTTTGTATATGCGCATGGGGTTTGTGTAAAGTGGTTTGCACAGTTTCAAAACTGACCCGCCATGTGTCATTACTTTATTTGGTATTAAAACAAAGCCCTTTTTATTATAGCCGCCAGGTCCCATGAGACCCCATATGCCCTAGTGCCTAGGCGGTTAGGGGTCGGCACGCCCTTAACCATCCTACAAATTGCACCATTGGCACGGTTGCACACGGTGCAAGGTTATAACGCGCATTTGGAGCATGTTCCAGGTTCAAGCACACAGAGGTGCAATTTGGCGATGCAGAGACAACAAGCTTGAAGGGGGAGATTTCCAGGAGGCCCAACGTCTTCATTTTTCGACCGATCGAAGTGCCGAAAGAGCCCAGACATGTGGGTTTTGGACACACCTCGCTTGAGCAAATGGGGTTTGTCAGCTTGAGCATTGTAAGACATGTTTTTGGAGAACTTTTGAGAAATTAATAATAATGATCCATTGAAGATGGACTGTGAGATGTAGCCCATGAGGTGAACCCTTTATCAATTTCAGGTTTATGTGCTTATGTTCATTGATTGCTGTCGCTGTCTATGTAAATTGTATTAATACTTTAATCTATGTGTTGAAAACTCCATCCTTTTGCCTTAAACACATACCATTTACATTGCAAATAATTTCAAGTATTTCAAGTCTTCTTCATTTTTAGATCTATAGTACTTACATTATTTGCTTTGTATTTCATACTACAGTGTAGGTATGAAAAGTTAGTGTAGGGTTGAACCACAAGAATAATTATTTCTCTTTGTTGCTAAGCACATTATCCTCTTATGCATAACATAAGGACTTACAGAAAAGTTTCCTAGGATTTCCAAGAATTTCTATATGGTGGGAATTGTTAGAGGACCACTGTCACCTTCAGTCCCCACCCTATTTTTCTACACAATAATTTATTAATAAGAAATCAACAAAAATTGTGACAATAAACCCACCAAAATTCATAGCAGAAAGGCATGGAATTTTCAGTAGGAAATCCATGGAATTTGTAGCATAAAATCCCAAAAGTTTACGATAAAAAAATCCACAAAAATCACAACAGGAAACCCACGAATATTATTTATTTTGTTTGGTAGGAGAAAAAGAAATTATATGCTCCCGGCTTGGTTTGAAGTCTCCACTTCGAGTCTTGGACACCACCATAGCTTAGACTGTGCTGCAAACTCAAAAACACACCTCAGCACAACCCATTGAAGTACAATCAAAACATCTATAGTACTTACATTATTTGTTTTGTATTTCATACTACAGTGTAGGTATGAAAAGTTAGTGTAGGGTTGAACCACAAGAATAATTATTTCTCTTTGTTGCTAAGCACATTATCCTTATGCATAACATAAGGACTTACAGAAAAGTTTCCTAGGATTTCCAAGAATTTCATTATGGTGGGAATTGTTAGAGGACCACTGTCACCTTCAGTCCCCACCCTATTTTTCTACACAATAATTTATTAATAAGAAATCAACAAAAATTGTGACAAGAAACCCACCAAAATTCATAGCAGAAAGGCATGGAATTTTTAGTAGGAAATCCATGGAATTTGTAGCATAAAATCCCAAAAGTTTACGATAAAAAAAGACACAAAAATCACAACAGGAAACCCACGAATATTATTTATTTTGTTTGGTAGGAGTAAAAGAAATTATATGCTCCCGGCTTGGTTTGAAGTCTCCACTTCGAGTCTTGGACACCACCATAGCTTAGATTCAAGCAAACTCAAAACACACCTCAGCACAACCCATTGAAGTACAATCTAAATAAATGTATCCTACCACAAGCCCTCACCTTTTTCTCTTTCAAGAGTAAGTAAATAAGATGGGCAATTGATCGATTGATTTCAACAGCTTTGACATACATTTTATAACAAAGCTGTAAATTGTTTTTAGCATAAATTTGTTTTACAAATAAAATTACAAAACATTTTTTTTTTTAAAGATAACGGTTATTAAATTTATTCCTTGACTCTAAATTCTTGACACTTAACAAAATAGACTCGACATACTACAAAATAAAACTGGACTCATCATATTACACAAGAAAACAAATTCACTTAAATTCACAATACATAATTAAGAAAAATAATCCTCATTGACCAATTTTCCCAAATTTAATAACGATAACACAAAGTAGTCCTATATTTTGTTTTAAAACCTATGGAATCCAATCCTATGCACTCCCATTATAACATCTAAACGCGTTTCCTTACGATTCAAAAGTAGACATTGTTTCATTTGCATTCATTTACCCAAAAGTGTTTTGAATGTAAACATAACGTCCAAATAAGCATGGCTTAACTTTACATTTCAGCTTCAAAAATTGTAGATGGACTGGATAAAACATAAATCGTACGACTGTTGCAGTTTAATAGATAAGTGATCAGAGTATTAGAGACATAGTGATCCATTCACCACCTTCCAATGTTGTGACTATTTGATACTAATCTGAGATTCACGTTGGGATACAAAGGAAACAACTCCAACGATTAAACTTTCCTTTCATATTGTCCATCTCTAACTAATGCGTTAATCCGCATGTCATTTATGGAATCGACGACAGATTCGGCTTCACATAAAGTTTCATCTTCAGTAGATTGTAAATCTTGTTTAACTAAGAAATTAACCACGGTCTCTATCTCAACACAGTCTCTATTTCTTTACGGGAAATTCCTAAAGAAAAATGGAAACAAGCTAACATAAAGAAAAATTTAAGAAATAACACATCATCTATGTCAACCCTAAGCCTTTTATACCAACGTAACTTTTCATGTGACTTCCTTTCCCTGAACCTTTTTCACATACATAGTTTGCAATTGACTTCGTTTCTATGTATTTAAAATAATATAAAAAAAATGAAATTCTCCCTGTATGATTTTTACCATTGTGGTTGGATACTATGCCTAGATCTGCCTTGCTTGCGCTGAATGGAACTACTCCCTCCACTCATTGATCTCCTCCGCCACAGCCTCCACAATTTCACAGGCGAAACGACAATGGTTCTTAATGCTTTCGGCATATTCGTCAGATCTGTCGTTGACGTTGTCCTTGAGAAATTGATCGATCAGGTAACCGTGATATCCATGTATCTCCATGCCATCGAACCCTGCTGGCATTGCATTTATGCCTGCTCTGCGGAACTGATCGACTATTTCAGAGATTTCTATCATCACTAGGGTGTGGGGTTTGGAGCAGGTGCCCCTAGTGCCATCCGACATCAAGATGTTCCACTGTTCTGGAATCGACTTGCTAGTGGAGGACAATGGGACTTCTTGGTTGGGCTAATAAACTGCATTATCAAATAAAGAAAAAAGAATTGGTTAATAATATACAATACTGATATGTTATTTTATACTGGAGCACAAATTCATTTTAATCCAAAATCTGTTATGGGCTAGAGTCATTAGATTCCTGGATGCTGTAATCTAGATCGACCAAGCTTCTTTAGTCCGTATGAGGAAGAAAGAGGTGCATTTCTTTGCAGACCTTTTTTTTGCTGGAATGCCTTAGCTATATACTCTTATTTTCTTTGATTGCAGGTCCAATTGTTCTATGTGAGGTTCCCAAGCAGTGGCGATTGTGTGAGATGTCGATGCAGTGAGGAGGTGGTGAGCCTATTATTCATGCTAGGTGTTGAGGCAGGGAGGAGGTGTTGAGGAATTTCAGGATCAAGCGAGGCGATTGATTTGCAAAGCGTCGATTGCAGAGGCATGAAGTGTCAATGGCGAAGCCTTCAACTGGCAAGGCAAGGAATACAAGTTTCCATGCTGATCACATCAAACTACATTGAGCAGAGTATCTAGTACAGTGGATGCTCTGTGCAGAAGAGCTAACACGCAGTCTGACATAATGATGTTCCACCTCATAAAAGACCAATCATTTATTATACATACATACATACATACATACATACATACACACACACACACACACACACACACACACACACACACACACACATATATATAAAATTGTTTTTCTACATCTGACAAATATTTTTTTAAAAATTCCCACCACAAGGGGTATTTAGTCTTATCAGAGTTATCTTAGCCAATAAGAAAACCAGAATATAGGTATTTGGAAATTATAAAAAAGATTTTTTTATTTTTCAAAAAAGAAATAAGTAAAAACATAATCTAAAACATAGGGAAAAAAATAGTTAAGAAGATAGAGAATGCACCAAATAATGCCGCAAAACTGAAAACTGATGGGTTAATAGGTTGTTGAGGGCTGCACAAAAGCTATACTCCCTAGGCAGGTACTAATAAGGAGGCATCTAGGACGAAACTTGACAAAAACCAAAAGGCATCTCAACTAGACTTGATCGAAACGTTGAGATTTTGATTGCTAGTGGAGAAAAGTTACAACGTTGGAAATACCAAAGGCTCGATGGTACGAAAAAGGAGGAAGTGTGACCCTTCTCTCTTTTTCTCTACTTGGTGAGAAGTGGGCATGCATTCTATGAATAAATAAATTTAGCGGACATGTATTTTGGGACTACAAATATTTAAACATGTATTTTGGGACTACAAATATTTAAAGGAAAATGAATTTTTACCTAGGGAGTGGAGCAATTGGCTGTTTTCGTCATGAACTCACCTCTCAGTGCTGAAGTTAACTTTTGTGAGGTCTGCTACCTTATTGTATCCTCCATTACTAATGTTTTTAAAACCTCATGAAGCATTTATTCATGCAGTCTGCTCAAAAGACACATTGTTTTTCAAGGCAATAGAGGTCAAGTAATTGGGAAGTTTAAAAAACCTCATGAAGCATGTATTCATGCAGTCTGCTCAAGAGACACATTGTTTTTCAAGGCAATAGAGGTCAAGGAATTGGGAAGAATTTCTAAGCAACTTATGGCATCTCTTATGGACATCATTATCTGTTACTATGAAACCATGATTCAAGAATTATGACACAATTATTAGAATGGAAAGTTGAGAAGATCAAATTGAAGAGACATTTACAACCTGGAGATCCATAACCATTTACAAAAGTTCATTTGAAAATGTTATTCGATCTCTATTGAAGTTGGGTATACTGTAGCTTATTCTCTCCAGGATATGAAGTAATATAGGTTGTAAGATGGTTTAATCTTCGTTTAAATTGATGATATTTTTGAAAATATCAAGCTATAAATGAGTGTGTTGTGAAGACACTCAAACAATATGGATCTATGTGAATTTATTGGGCAACCACCAAAGCTATGAGATTAAGAAGATCACAATTTGTTGAACACATTGTGAGCAAAATTTAAAAAGGTATTATATCCTTCAAACACAGAGCAACGAGGGATTATTTATCAGATTATAGAGTCCATGAAATTGAGGCGTGGATAAAAGAATTCTCAAATATTTTTCATATTAAATGGACAAAATGAAGTTGTTTATAATCAGTTTGCTTCAATTAGTTAATGAAAAACTACCTTAATTGTTCATCAAACAATTTAAAAGAAGCAAGAAAAAATGAACCTAAGGGAGGAAATTTTTAGAGGAGGTATGTTGAGAGCTTAAGTTAGGTTTTCATTTTCTTTTATTCTTTATATTCGGTAAATTTTCTGCTTAAAGATTTGATGAAGTTGTTGGCAACATGGATGTCTTGCAAAATAGTTGAAGAGACAAAGGGAGAACGAGTTTTGTTGGTGTCTATTAGGGGAATGATTTGCTTATTAAGTTTGTTGTACTTTAAGTTTGATTTTCTCAGTGCTAATCAGTTTTAGATATACAGATTCCTGCCTTATGCCTCACCATCATTGCTCTATTCTATATTAACTAAACTTTCTTCTTTTTCTTTCCATTCTTAGATACTTAATGTATGATATAACATTCCATTTAAATAATTAAAGATAATAACTCTGATCCAAGTCTTTGTTGAGATTTAAAAGTAATAAAGAATCTTAGAAGATGTATGGGAATACAAACTTCAATAAAGATAAAAAGATGTTGAATTTATTTATTGTTTATAGTTTGTCTTTATTTATTATCTCCTAATTTAATATTCAGAATATAAAAATGTTCCAAAACACTTTAATTTATATACTTCTTTTCTTTTACTTTATGTATATAACATTTTTTACTTCTTTGTACTATTTTAAATTAGTTTAATATTTATTTATAACATTAAAAAAAAAACACAAACCACTTTATGTATATAACATTTTTTACTTCTTTGTACTATTTTAAATTAGTTTAATATTTATTTATAACATAAAAAAAACACAAACCAATGTCCATATGTTTAATTCATTTTTTTAATTTCAATATATATAATTTTTACAATCTTTTATTTTAGTTATACATAACCTTTTATTTTTATTCTATTACTTTATTTTTTGTTTGATTCATTACTATATTTAAAGAAAACAAAATAAAATTCATTACAATTTATTTATTATTTTTAAATAGTGCTCGTAAATAATAAAGATTAGTTTACTTTCTTTTTCTTTAACACTTGTGCTTTTAACAATATTAACTTTTAATTTTTACATTTCATTCACAATAATACAAATATAAAAATCATAAAACACATAACACATACAAGTTTACAAAAATTATGCAATAAAAATTTCAATTCTTTTAACTTTAGGATTTTCTTGTAGGATTTAGTTAGTTTTTGTTTTTTAAGTTTTTCATTTACATTATTCACTTAAATTTTGTTTAATTTACATTTCTCCAAATATAAAATAATATAACTTGAAAAATATAATATTTGCAAAATTCTTTAAGCGAGATTAATGCTTAGACTTCTATGTTGTTAGGGTTTAATGTTCTTTATGTTGGGATTAAAACCTAGGGTAAAATTCTCGCCTCTTCCCGCATAGCCTCACATGAGGTTGAGATGTTGGTTTTAAAACACTCTTGTTTCAACATAAAAAACTAGGTGTAACTTCTAGGGTTTGTAGTGGACAACCTTAGATATCACCTTAGGGTTTGTTTAGTTTATATTCAATTTTAGCCATAAAAATCCCTAGACGTGGATTTCTTACATATTTTTGACCTAAAAATTTTTCTTGCATGTTTTTTTTTACCTAAAATCGTCTATCTTGGATAATCATGATTGTTGGTTTGTATTACAAGAATTTTAGGGCTAGACATATTGGTTTTATTGGCTGTTATATGCTCTTAAATTTCCAGAATTTATAAGTTACTTAAACCTTAGTTTTATTCGTTGTTTTAGCCCTAACTTTTACTTGTTTATAATCTTTTTAAGAGGATGAATTGTATATTTGTTATATCTTTTCTTATGCTACAATTTACTTATCTTTTGTATAATTTTTAGAACAATCATAAGTAATTTTCATATTTGTAGTGTTTGGGGATCATTTTGCATCAGATAATAGATTGATAAACCTCCTAAATCATCTTAAAGAAAACAAAACCCAAATTTGGAATTTACTTTGAGTGACCACCTAATCCACAACTTGCTTGATATATTTAGTTGGTGGTTAATAGGGTATCTACCTAGGAGACCTTAGACTTGATTGTGTCTTTCCTTAGGAACCCTAGAGGCTACTAGGGAATCCTCTCTTGTGTTGGATTCGTCCTTTAGTAAAATGAGGGAAGTTGTTGCCTAGGTGATAATGGTAACACTTCTAATGTTCCACTCATATATGTACCTTGTGAAGGATTTGCACCAGGGTGCAATATTGTGTGATAACATGAGGGACACAAAGACTGAACAATAAAACCTAGGGTTGTCTATGTATGACACCAATCAACACTCAACTATAAGTAGAATCCTAAAATATAGAAGTAGGTAAGTACACTTCTCCAAGAGTGAGCCTAAGGTCTGTAATTCCTAATGTCCATCTAGTGAGAAGCTGAAAAGGCCCTTATAAAGGTTGTTCTAGGATGATGAGGGCCCAAGTACAATCAATGAAGGTGTGAAGAGTAGTTATAGTAACTCCTCCGAGTTATCATCAAAGGTACAATCCCCTTTCAAAATAAGGGAACCTCAAGGGGAGGCTTGACTAATAGAAGTTCTATATTTTCCCTAGGTATTACAATCACTTCCCACTTGCAGTCACCTACGAGGAACCTAGGAATAGTCACTATGACTACTTATTCATTATCGATAGTAGGGTAGAACAATCACGGGTCAAGCTTTTGTGTCATCCTACTATCAAAACTTTAGCAAGAAGGTGTCACTCCAAGTAACATGCCAAATTCACTAAAGTTCCCTATCATCATCCACACACTGACCAAGTGCAATAGGAGTTCTCAACACCTAATTAGACAGACTTAGTGCTTGAAGCTTGTGTGAAAGGGACTTTCCCAACAAGTGTCTCTTGCTACTTTAGGATTTTAACACTATTTAATCAATTCCTAGTTTTGTTTTGGTGACCTTGGAGAATTTACTATCTAAACCTACATGAAAGCCCTAAATCATATATTGTTGTTGGTTTTCCTATAAAAAATAATCTAATTATTTAAAAGTTACACATTCCTTTTTAGGGACTTAATTTAATTACTCATGAGGGTGAGGGTTATGGAGTGAAACTAAATGATGCTATGGACTAAAGACCACTTAAATGATAAAGTAACTGTGATATGAATGCACACACCCACACTTTTTATTTCAAATGAAGCATTGTGAGTCTTGTAACTACTTTAAAATTGAGAATGACAAAGGATCTATGCTACTTTTTAATTGTAATGCAAATATTCCAAATATTTTAAAATATGTAACCTAAGCATAATGGAAATTGGAGCTACAAATCTAACAATTATTTCAAAAATGATTAAAAGGGATAAAAGTCTTTTAGTATTTTTCATATTTTGAAACTCTTCAACAATACAAAGTAAACAAAAAAATTCAATTCCATTGAGCCTCCATTCAAATAACAATACTACTAAATCTTATAAAACTATGGAATTTAAGTTAGTAGTTTACACATATGCAAAGAATTTTGGCCACCTAGAGGTGTGTCCACACGTTGTGTGTGGCTTGTAGAACTACAACCTAGGCATGGAATAATGAATGCAACTTGCATGCCATGGCATGACCATTATTGAACCGATTCATGTGTAGAAGGTGGAGCAACTCCATCCAAAAAAAATAAATAAATTAAAACTAAAATTAATTTCAAATTCTTAAGACTAACAAAGTAGTCTAGTAGAGACAAAAAGTGAAATCTAGTAAGAAACTAGCAAGCCAACCCAATAAAAAATAATTCAATGAAATATCCCTAGTGAAGTCACCAATTCTGTTTTAGGAGGTAGTCTAGTAGAGACAAAAAGTGAAATCTAGCAAGAAACTAGCAAGCCAACCCAATAAACAATAATTCAATGAAATATCCCTAGTGAAGTCACCAGTTCTGTTTTAGGGATTTTTCCTACACTAGATACAATTCCTTGGTGAGAGGGTTGGGATTCTCACTTTAGAGCAGAGATAGCCTCTAAACTATTCTTTCCTAAGAAAACTCTTTATAACTGAAATGTAAGGAGAAATAGAGGGGGAATACTTGGTAGAAGCTATTCAAGTATGAGAGTATTTATCACCAGTTTTTCAAGTAGTTTCCAACACTTTGATATTCCTTGATACCCACACACAAATACAACACATCACACCTTTCTCAAACCTTTATATGCATTTCAAATTAGTAATGTAAAATTAAAAGTGATTTTCCTAACTAACCTCCAATAAGTTAATATGGTGATCAATTCTATAATTCAAATACAATAAAACATAAAATTGAATTATAATAGGAATTGCAGTGGGGAGGAAGTGGAATACTCATATGATTGAAAATTTTGACAACAAGTATATTATACCTAAACTTGCCACTACAACTCCTTAACCCAAGTTTAGGTTCCTTTAGCCTCAACCACTGATCAAATTCTATCTTATAACAATGAATCAAATCTAAAATCCAAAGGGGAGCTAAGTGGTGGATCATTAGACCCTGGGAAAGATTAGGCCATATTCAAAGAAGAAGGGAAGTTTTGCACAAGAAGGGGATTAGGGCTGATGAATCTGCTAGTTCAACCTAATAGCATTTTAGTATAAGGGTGATTTTTCTCTTCCTCAAACCCCATACCTCTTATTTATATATTTAAGAAATGGTTTCAACCATTGGAGCATAAGAACTAGGTTGTACATGTGTATAGACTCTACAATATCCACTTGAGGCCCATACATTTTATACATATTTTTAATCATTTCAGGCCATTTTTAGTGTGCACACATGCTACTAATTATCAAACCTATGTGTTGCATACAAGTTGCACCACTACTGGGTGCTTGCATAAAGAAAGAGGCTTCATAATTGGTCCAGAGAATTGCAAACTAGTGATAATAAGGCATAGTTGAACTCTATGGTCAAGAATGAAAATATTCAACTATAACAATAGGAGAGGGTGAATGAAAATTACAAGGATGACATTGATGGGGTTTTAGAGTAAGGGTGGGGATGTTATTTGAGTCAAGAAAGATAGGTGGGTGGGAAGTTCAAACTCTAGATGGGGTTTCTCCATGTTAATCATGAGAGTAGGGATACTCTAAGTGGGTTCCTCTATTCTATGTCTTGGTGAAGGGGGACAATCATTTTTGGGTGGTGGTTGGGATGAATAAGATTGTTGAGTGGGAAGCAAATTTAAAGGGGTACATTCCATGAAGGTGTGATGGGGAGCATCAAGTAGATTAGGAAAGGTGAGGTCAATGACGTTGGTCGAACGAGCGTGGGTATGGCATGTTGGAGTGATGAAGGTAGACAAAGATGTACTTGATATTTCCATTGTATAATGTTGTTGGGATTGTATTTGACCACTGCTTGAAAGGACGATAGGACAAGAAAGAGTAGATTTAAAAGTAACTTGCATATCATGCCACTTGGGTGGTGGAAGCATTGTAAACTCATAAATTTCTAACTTATTTATGTGATTTCCATCATTTATCAACTTTTTATATGCTAGGTGGAAAGATAATGGCTAGCATGCATTTTATGGAGAGCACTATACATAGTGTTGACATTCTTGAAGACGAAGTTTGGAATGAAAAACCATGTAAGAAAATATTATTCCTTCCTTCTGTGTGGTTGTTGTACATCCTTTGGTCCACTAAAAAATCTCTAAAATTCTAATTCATACTAATTTTCATGCTTAATAAGAGCACACAACAAGGACTATATTCCTAATTTATTATTATTCTGTAATTGAAAAAGAAGTTCCATTGGGAGAAGGAACTTATCTCCTTTACTTGAGGTGTGAATGTAGCAATTTGTAGCTACATATTGGTGCACTAGCTTGAAAATAACATCATTCATTTTCAAATACATTCTAAGAAGAGTTGGGAGCATGTTCAAAAGAACATGGGGGTGCAAGAGTTGGTGGAACTATGGAGGTGATAGGATGATAGTTGCATAATGATAGGCCAAGAGTTGGTGGAACTATGGAGGTGATAGGATTATAGTTGCATAATGATAGGCCGAGAAGCTAGATTAGAAGGGTGTGGTCCATGTACATTTGTAATTGAAAATCATCCAAATGATCATGTGCTTCATTACAAGTTCACAAACATATGAAATATAGACTTGGAGTTGGTGAAGGGTTATGAAAACACCAAGATCAAGAGGTAAATGAAAATGNAAGGGTGTGGTCCATGTACATTTGTAATTGAAAATCATCCAAATGATCATGTGCTTCATTACAAGTTCACAAACATATGAAATATAGACTTGGAGTTGGTGAAGGGTTATGAAAACACCAAGATCAAGAGGTAAATGAAAATGGAATTGATTGAAATGGTCCATACATTTTATGATGCATGGGGTTATCAATGGATTGCATTGGTTAGCACCAACAAATTATTTACAAAATAGGCTATGTAACTCATGGAAGGAAGTGGGACATGGCACAAGTGCACGTTGGTATTGCAATGCTTCACCAATAAGGGTATAAACAAAGTATTGAGAATGAAATTCATTAGTCACATACCTCACTTGAAGGAGAAAATAAAATTTCCATCAAATTTAATTGTTGACTTTCATTGATTATCTCATTGTATGAAGGAATAAGAGCGAATCAAAGAGTGTTAATATTGATGACAAGACCAGCCATCACTAAAATAGTATAATTGGCCATACTAGGTACATGAGATTGCAGAGGTGTTAGATTGGTATTCTCTACTTCAACAATAAACATAGATGCAGACATGGGGATAGGGGATAAAGGAGCCTCTAAACTTAAAGTAAAATTTTCTTTAGAGGTATGATCATAGAGCGTGTTGGTTAAATACTTTGTAATAACTTGTAATACTTCAACATATACCTCATCTCCAAAATTTAAGGAAATAGTTAGAATCATCACCAAACTGTTAGAGATGTGTTATATTATTTGTGTGTGGACTATGCCAGGTGCAAATCCAATAAATGCACTAGTGGGGGTGGAGGAATAAGGGTGGCGGGGGGGGGGGGATTTTCAAGGAGGGGAAATATTCCCAAGCCGTTGATGTTCATGGAAACACCTTGAATTGTATTGGGAGGGTCTATTTTTTGTCCATTTTGGCCTATTTTTGTGCTTTTTCATCTAATGTTTTTTCGACCCATTGTAACCTATTCTAGGTTAAGGGATTAGGTGATAGAGGTGGATATAGGTGGCCACCCACCTTTTACAACTTGCTCAAAACATTTTTCTGGAAATTTACTATTTTTAGCAGTTTTAACTTTCAGGGCCATTTTGAGGGCCTAAATGAAGGTTTTTCGGGATCGACCTTCTTAATGATAGCTGAAGGCATGATTGATCCCCCAAAATGAATCTCCTCGATGATACCTTTCCAATGGGCTATTGTGCACCTAAAACATAGATCGTATGGAAACATTACGACCTCGAGAAGTTGATGTACTGACTTACCCAAATGGGGCCCACATGACTTTTGGTGCTTCATCTCCTAGGGTTAGGTTTTTGGATGTCTAGTGTTTTTGAAATTCCTTTTTATTGTGAAAAGGCCTTCATAGCCTCATTGTAACCATCTTCTTATGAATGCGAGTAGCCACCACATCTCTTCTCAGAGATAAGTTGCCACCATTCTAGCGAGTCCTTCATTCTGTATTTTTACAGTCTCTACACATTTCTTTCATTAATAGAAATCATGTATTACTATATCTATGTGTTTATGGTTACATCTCTGATACATTTCTGTTATGTTATTGGATATCCACGATATCTCTGTGCATTTCTTTATTATATCTCCGCTCTCATTTCATGCCGAAAATAATCTGGATCAGTGGTATCAGAGCAGGCTGCTCTTGATCGTTTTTCAAGTGCATGTCCCCGACGAGGTCTGAGTATAGAAAGTTGGGTCTCAAACTTGTCTCTCTTGAATAAAATCTCTCTCGCATGCCCAAGAAACCCTCCATGGTGCAAGAAAAGAAAAATGATGGAGCAGATGATCCTATCAATCTATTGCTTGAGCAAGCTCTCACGCGACAGAGGGACGAAATGATGGAGCATTTTTACCACATCCTTCAACGCCTGTCAATAGAAACAAGTGCATATTAATCAAACAATCACTTTGGAAGCACCTCTTCTTTCAAGGTACAAGTTAATTTTGATATTCTCGTAATTGAAGGTCAGATAGATGCGGATTCCCTAGACAAATGGTTAAATCTGTTAGAAGGTTATTTCTCTTTTCATAATTTTTTCGACAGGGAAAATATCACCTTCGCACTCCTTAAATATCTCCCCCATGTCAAACATTGGTGGGAAACTTACTGGGAGAAAAGTTCCACAGAGGATTCTGGAATATATGGGTCCGAGCCTACTTGGGATTTTTTTGTGGATGCAATAAAGGAATAGTATTACCCTGTTGACAACTATGAGGACCAGTACATGAGATGGACCACACTGCGGCAAGAGAAGGGCCAAGAAGTTCTGGAGTTCACCAATACCTTCCATACCCTGCACAACAAGTTGGGTATCAAAGACTCCGAACAACATTTGATTTTGAAATATCGTGGGGCTCTACATAGATACATCGAAACAAAATGGATTTTCTGGACATCTCATCACTCGGTGCTGCTTATCGATATACTATTAAAATAGAGCATAAATTTAAGCACCAGAACAAATGAGAGTTTGGGTCTAAAAATCTGCAACAACCAAAGTATGATAAATATTACCCTAATAAACAATCTCCCAAAAACTAGTCCAAGCCACAGGAAAAGAAAGGTCACGAGAAGACAAAGAAGGACACTAGAAAATGGTGCGATTTACACAAAAGCCCCTAGCACAACACCAAGGAATGTCGCTCAAAATAGTCATTGGTGGCCAAGATCAAAGACAAGGAGTTGAACCCTGATTCATAATCCGATTATGAAAATATGGGTAAAAGACAGATCATCGACGCAGACCCCACTGCTATTTTCATGATTGCAACAATTCAACCAGAAGAACCAACAGATCCTGAAGAGTGGGAGCACCTTTTTCATTCACAGATGTGGGTGAAGGGGACCCTACTGCGTTTTAATTTTGATAGCGTAAGCCAAAATAACCTCATCTCAGCAGAGGTCGTCAAATAGTTGGGATTGTCAACAACACCACACCTATAGCCATACAACATCAGGTGGCTTCACCAAGGACTAGATCTTCGTGTCAGCCAATAGTTTCGATTGCCATACGACATCCATCCCTTCAAGGATGAGGTATTATGTGATGTTGCCCCACTAGATGTTTGTGATGTTCTCTTGGGCTAGCCATATATGTGGAAGCGCCATGTTGTTTATGAGTCTTGACCCCGTAGTGTCATTGTTACTTTGGGGGGTCATCTCTACAGAATACCAGAGGTAGTTCCAACTACTGTCCCACCTAAACAGTGCCGCAAAGTATTATCTCATACCACAAAATTCAACTTCTTCACAATCTGTTCAAAGGTGAATTGAAGGATACTGCAACCACTGCAGCCTCGACCCAAGTACCTTCTATCCAACAGAAGCGGGTCGACAAGACTGCAGTAAAGCACAAGTATTCCTTCTGCACACAAAAATCTCATGTAGCCCGACCGGTTGAACAAATTCAACCCTGCCAACAATAGATTCGTGACAGCCTTCCACAAACCAAGCAACACCACATCTCCAACAAGGTAAGCAACTCACCAAGATTCAGATTCAACAAATGCTTCCCCCTCTCCCCCAAGAACTCAATGCAATGGAGACCATTGCTTCCAAAGGAGGCAAGATTGATCTAGGTGGATATCGGTGGCCACCCACCTTTTCCAACTCGCTCAAAACAATTTTCTGGCAATTTTGGAAATTTACTATTTTTAGTAGTTTTAACTTTCGGGGCCATTTTGAGGGCCTAA
>SNQJ01S0022326.1:105426-121530 GCA_010110895.2 Picea sitchensis | reverse complement strand
TAGTATTTTATATATAGTATTTTTTTATAGATAATTTGCAAATTAGGTGTTTCACTAGTTTAATAGAAGTGACTAGTTTTTCCAGCAGAAAATTTTTCAATATATTAGAATATATAGTATTTTCAAGTACATGTACATAGACAAAGTAACCAACCAAAAAAATCCAAACCACACTGAAAGGTGATCCTTCAAAAAAGAGGGATACATTCATATATACAAGCGCTAAAGGACCATGTCCAAACTAAAGAGCTTCCACATCATACAAGATAGCATCCTATGAGTACAACACAAAAATTTACCACAATAATTTACTAAGGAAATAGACAGTCTTCAAAAAGAAAAAAAATTGTCTCCAAAAATAAGAAGAGTCGGACATTAATATAGATGTAAATAGTGTGAGGGGCCCTCATGTCCTTCAATCTATTTGTTGTATTTGACCTTCCCTTCAGGAGCCTGGAGCGCTTTTTTGGAGAGAGCATCTACCTCCACATTTTGTTCTCTAAATAAATGCTCAAACTTGATGGTACTGAAAGATTTGATTAAATCCCTGATCATGTCCTTCCAACCCATTAGAGAGGTAACATTTAAATTTTCCCTACAATTCATCCACTCAATTACAATTTTTGAATCTCCAAAGACTTGTAGTTGATCTAGACCCAGTCGGATTGCCAAAGTTAAGGTCACCCAAACACCTAAAATTTCAGCCCTTGAATTTGTACCAGGGCCACAATTAAAAATCCCCTTCAAGATAGTGTCCTCAGTGATTTTTATAACACCTCCTGCCCCACTCAGATTCCCATTTTCTTGAGTTGCACCATCAAACCATCCCACATTAGGAAAAGTAAAGATAAGAGTCTTTAATATCCTAAGACCCTTCCCTTTCCGAAACCCCACACCATCAGAGGTTTCTAGCATTCCCAGAGTTTTAAGAACCACCGTCTGAATGGAAGGATTACAATTTTCAAAGAATTTTTGTTTCGTTCCATCCAAATGAACCAGCAGGCCAAAGAGGAAAAGGTGTTGAAAGTCCACTCTTTTTTAGTCTAGCTAGCATAACAATCTGATAATGTGTCACCTTCCCAATATGAGCTTATATGAAGAGAAGAGTATAACTTCTTCCACACCTGTAGAGTAAATAGCACTTGACAAACAGGTGAAAGACGGACTCAGATTCCCTGGAGCACAACGGGTAGAGGCTTGGTCCTTCCCAACCTTTTTTTATAAGGTTATCCTTAGTTAGAATTTTTTCCTCCACTGCAATCCATGTGAAAATTCTAATATTTAAAGCAATATCCCAAGAACATAAATGCCTCCTCCAACCAACATATTGTTGTTGCTAATTTTTTTTTTTGTTAAGCATTATAAACATTTTTAACAAATAGTAATCCTGAGTTGTCTCCATCAATATAGATTAGATTGTCTTCTCTTTTCTTGAGTTGAACCCTCGATCAAATTAAAATCTTGCAAAAGGATCTCCATTCAATAGTTAGAACACTTGAAAGGCCTAAATCTGAACTACTTTTCCAGTGAGCAGTAAAGCACCTCTTCGAATTCTGAGCCCTGGCTTGATAGAGATACCTAATATTCTTATTTTTTAGAGCCAATAAGAGATCATGTGAGAGAAATGAAGAGTTTTTTATACCCAGAATATTGTCTTGGCCAATTAAAACTGAGTGCCCATTTCCAGGATTCCAACTTAACCAATGTGTGATAAGAGGAAGAGACTTTAATATCTTTTTCTAGGTTTGCGAGGCTAGTGGCTGGACTGTCGAGGCCAATCTAAGCCAAGTTGAGATAGAAATATAGGGTAAGTATTTATCCTTTATCACCCTGTGTAAAATCCCTTTCTTTGTCAAAACACACCACAAAGAGTTTTCAACCAGCGCTCGGTTAAAATGGAAAATATTTCTAAGCTCCCAACCACCGAAATATTTCAGTTTTGCAATCACCTCCCAACTGCAGAGATGGAAATGGTGAGCCAAGCTACCTCTCGACCATAGGAAATCATAGATCAATTGCCAAATTTTATTTAGCATAGAATTAGGGACCACCACAAGAGCCATCTAGTATACAGATTGTGATTCCAACACCGCTTTTACAAGAATGCAACGAACCCCAAGGGATAACCACCTATTACACCAATGTCCAATCATGTATTCGAGTTTTGACAGGATCCATCTCCAGTCATCAAAATTTAGTTTTTTTTCTTTTAAAAAGTATCCCAAATATCTAAATCCCTTAGCCATATCGAAAAAATTAAAGGTAAAGGATTCTTTAAACTTATCCAGTAACTTCCCTTGAATACCCGAGTGATGAAAAGTAGAGTTGCATAGATTTACTTTCAATCCCTAGGCACCACATAACAACTTCAGAAGATTATTTATCTCCAGCCACTCCTCTAGAGAGGCCTTTTTCATGATGAGGATGTTGTCCACAAAAAACATATGGATAAATTTAACAATCTTGGAAACCTTCACCCCCGACAAACTTCCCTCATTCTAGCCTTTTTTCAGCAATAGGCTAAAACTTTCCATAAAAAAAATGAACAGTAAAGGCGACAACGGAAAACCTTTCCTTAGACCACGATCAATCCGAAAGAAAGAAGAGGCCTCTCCATTTATAAGAACAACAAAATAATAACTGACAACACAACTCATGATCCGGTTTATAGTGGACAAACTGAACCTCGTTTGTATCAAAATCAATCTTAGGAAATCTCGGTTTACAGAGTCATAATATTTCTGTAAGTCCATCTTTAATATTAGAACCTTAAGATTTTTCATTTTTATACTATGTAGACATTCTTGTGTCGACCCTGTAGCATCCAAAATATACCTGCATTTTAAGAAACCAAGTTTTTCACTTGATAATGACCTCGAGAGAATAGGATTTAATATGTTTGCTATCACCTTCGCTATCAATTTGTAACATAAATTGCATAGCGCGATGGGTCTGTAGTCTCCAAAGGTCGTAGGCATATTTTCCTTTGGAATTAGTGCCAGAAAAGTAGAGTTTAAGGAGCTTTGGACCTTTCCTCTGATCCTATAATCCTCCACAAGCTCCAACAGATCATCACCAAGCAATTCGAAGAATTGGATAAAAAATTCAACCGTCCAACCATCAGGGCCTGAACTTTTATCTTTGGCAAAGTGTTTTAGGACCTCCCAAATCTCTGACTTTGTGCATGGATGATCAAAGAGAGAATTATCCTCCTCATTTACAAAACGAGGAAAGAGGCTGGAAATATAAGCTTGATCCGCAGGGGAGGGGGGATCACCAATTTCAAACAAGCCTTTGAAATGTATAATAGCTTCTCTTTTAAGAGCCTTTTACCCCCTATGAGATTGACCATCCTCATAAAAAATCTCCCAAATATTTTTTTTATTCCTTCTAGCACTAGCAAAATTATGAAAAAACCTTGTATTATGATCATTGTTTTTCAGTCGGGTTGCTCTACTACTCTGTCTCCAAAGTTCTTCATCAAGGAGAAGTAAAGAATTACGTTCTGCCTCCAAAATTTTAATGTGATAGTCGGGTGTCGAGTCCCTCCCAACCCTCGGAATCGATATGAATGTTGCATGCAACTCCTCCTCCGTCATTTCTAATCTAAAGCGTTTATTACTTCTCTGGAGTCAAGCCCAAGATTTGGTCATGTTTTTTAGCACTTTAATCTTCCACACAAATCTAAGTTGAATGTCAGATTCCACCATAAAACCTTGATCCATCCAAACCTCTTTAACAATTTCAATAAACCTTGCCTCCATCAACCATGATGAATTTAGTTTAAAAGGGTAGGTCGAGGGAAACTGTTGAAATTCAAATTGAGAAATCACCAGAGCATGATCCAATATATATGGCTACTCCACGCAGGATCTAAATCGACCTGATTGACATACAGTATTCTCCAATACCAAAATACGATGCAACCTTTTTGCAATACAATCAACCCATGTTCTTCCATTTCTCCATGTCAGGACCAAGACATCCGAAAAAAAATCTACTAGGTGATTTTCCTAGAACAAGTCTTTAAAGAAGCCCACCAATTTGTCCAAATGTGTCGAATCTCCCCAGACCTCATCCACTCTAGTGGAGAGATTAAAATTCCCTACAACAATCAAATTATTAGAAGCCAACAAACCTCTAGAGGCCACTTGCTCCCAAAAATCTTTCCTCTCGCTACAAGGCCCATAAACATTGAGAAAATTAATATGGTTTTTTATTCTCTAAAGAAGTATCGGTCAGTAGAATACCTCCACAACAGATAAAAGGATCCACAACTAGATTATTTGGATCCCATGTTACCAATAACCCACCAGAATTTCCAACAGAACTAACGACACACAATAACCAACCAGGGCAAAAGGATAACATAAACAACCTTGCTTTATGTTCATCCACAAGTGTTTCCTATAAGAAAATAATGTCAGGATGTGTCTTGCGTAGCAATCTATGCATGGAGGATACTTTCATGGTTCCCCCCACCCCTATGAGATTTAGGGAAATTAAAATCATGGTTTAGCACTAGAAAGGGCTTTCATTCCTCTAAGCACCTCGTTGTCAGTAACAAAAGTAGGAAGGGAAACTATAATAGGAAGTGAACCAGAATATTTCTTACGAGCACTCCGCGTTTTAATGGGGGATGTCTCAAAACCCAAGGCCTTTGACCAGGAGAAGTTGGATCCCATATCCCCTCCATACTTTTTTAACTTCCATGTGTGTCCAAGAACATTGGTCTTAAAAACATTTCTCCCTTGAAAGGTAGGAATCAGGAGAAGGGTGTCAACCTCTCTGTGCAGTGGCATTAGGGACTCCATAGTATCCCCCATGGAGCACTCACCAGGCTCCGACTCTATGTAAACCGAAAATAGGAAACAATCCCTCTCCTCCTCACTGGTCCCATCCCTAGGCCCCAGAATATTTACTACAACCAGATTCTGTAAGTCCCCAAAAGGAGACGAGATGCCAGAAGGAGAGACATAAATTATTCTTTCCTCTAATGGGGAATAATTCACCAACTCTAGACTACAGTTTGTCTTGTACCTCACAGAAAGTTGGGGGATAGTCTCACAGGAGGAGGAAAATTCTCTAAAATTCGACGGGGGAGGAGGCTGTGGAGGTGCTAAACCAACCACCAAGGGAGTGTTGGTGTCCAAAGAATCCCTTTCCCACGCCGAAAGTGTAAAATAAAAAGAAGGACAAAGTGTTTTTAACTTACCTGTGACCTTATCCGTTGCTACAAGACTTGGAGGATCCACAAAACCAGTACTGTCAGTGGCTTGAGAAAAAGATTCAACACCCGACGAATCACAACAGTACTCCTTCCTGAGTCGGGAGTTTTTCGATTCCTCCTCCTCTGAAAAACCCTGACAGTTGCTTCTCAGGTGGCCAGTTTTACGGCAAAAAGTACACTGAAATAGTAAACCCATGTAATCCAACTTTTGATAGATAGTGTGGCCATGCCATTGTATGTCAATAGTCTCCAAAATACCCGAATGAATATCCACTGCAACAAGGATCTTCCCCATCCTTCTTTCAGGAGCACACAGAGCCTATTCATCAACTTTAATGAACCAACCTAGTGCATTACCAATTGCGGTTAAGGACTTCTCATTCCAAATATTTAAAGGTAAGCCACTGAGCAGGACCCATAGGTGCCTGTATTGAAAATAGTCATTTACAGGGTCGAAACTAAACCTCCAATGCTTGAGCATCAAGCTCCCCTCATAAAAAATCCAGAGTTTTTCTAGAATTTTTTAAGAATCCTCCGGCGAAGTAAACTTAAAGCCAAACCAACCTCTCTGGAGATAAAATGCCTCCAGCTCATATCCCAACAACATAGCCCAGAACCTTCTAACCCACTTATTAATAGGCGTAGAACACCGGGAACGGTAAGACAAGTGACCCACCAAAGCACTTAGTGCCAAACTAACCGCCTCCTCTAAACCTAAGTCATCCCCCAAAACCATCTTGTGTCTAGAGTGGTTGGGGATCTAGGTTTTCGCACCAGTATTCCTCCAAGGTGAAGACTTCTCTACAGAGGAAGGTTTATCACACTGAGACTGGTAACATCCACTGACAATCTTCCTCCTACCCTAGTAATCTTCCACTCTCGGTCTAGAAAACTCAGCAATAGTGTTAGAAACAACAATCGATGGAGGGATAGCCAAGTTTACCCCCGGTCTAGTCAAATTAGAGTGAGGCGTTTTCATCGAGGCAATAAGTTTCGAGGTTGGTAGAAGTGAGTTGGATGGTACCTCTATAGGCAGATTAAATAAGCTTTCCTTCCTCCAGGCCTCCTCGTCAGCCGCACTCATAAGTGCGCTGACAACAACTTCCGTCATGGAAGCTCCCAACAACAACAATTAAATGCCACCTAAACTCCACTAAGGGCTCCACAAGCCAAGGGACAGCTTAACCTCTGTCGTGAGGTAGAGGCGCAACTCACGTGATCACTAAGAGCACCTGACCGATAAGACAGGCTCGTAAAATCACTGCCCTCCCATAAGAGCTCGTTTGTGGCATATTTAAGACGCTTGATAGCAGTTGTGTCCCTTCTAGTTAACTCCCACACCATGTACTAAAAACCCCGCCATCTCCACATGACCTCCGCCAAAAACTAGGCCACTTTGGAGGGAGAGGTATCCACCATTTTCGCTGGAACCTGTTACGGGTTTTCAAAAAAGTGGTTCCCACCCATCTAAATTTCCATTAACATCTACAATCAACTTGTGCATTTACATACATAAAGGCACATAGTATATGCTTTAGTTCAATAGAAGTGACTAGTTGGAAAACAAAAAACCATCTTATTATATATATATATATATAAGCTAAATACATAGCATAGCTCATAAATTCCAAGTAGTACAAGGGTTGTGATAACTTGTTAAATTTTAAAAACACTAATAATTGATACTACATTAAGACAATGTATATGTAATGTAGGAAGTCATTGATCATGATTTTAGAAATTATACTATTATATTATTAAGATTTTAGGAATGATGGGAATCATTAGAGATATTATTAAGATTACTGCGTTAAGACAATGTGTATGTAATGTAGGAAGTCATTGATCATGATTTTAGAAATTATATTATTACATTATAGATTTTAGGAATGATGGGAATCATGAGAGAACTAACGTGTCAAACTATTGTAACATATTTACTTATATATTGTATTATATGAATGAAACGGATTTGCCACTGAAGATTTGTGTATGTAATATAAAACAATTCGTTATATAGTTTAGTAGTTTTGATGAATATGGGCTTAAGTAGACGGCCCTTAAGCATATATGTAACTCTAATAAATATGGGTTTTAATAAATAGGTCCCAACCAAAGATGGGTTGACATTATGTAATCAAACAATTTTTGTAATTATAAATATTTAAAAAGGCTAACCAAATAAAGAGCACTCATTATCTAATACTAACATTTCCACTTTCGACACCATAAAATCAATACTCATACTTGACCTAAAAGCTAACAATAAGAGCACTCATTATCTAATACTAACATTTCCACTTTCGACACCATAAAATCAATACTCATACTTGACCTAAAAGCTAACAATAAGTTCCTACCCATATCAAACTTTTAAGCCCATCTATCCCCAACTTGTTTTGCTATAGCAAGTTCATACTCAGAAGCCCATCTATCCATTACTCCATTACTTGGGGCAATTTTTTCTGAAGAGGTAAATAAATGCTATGATCATCCTCACAAGGTTTTGTCAAAACGAAAGTTATGAATAAATACTTTGCAACGAGATGCGTGGTTCGACTTGAACCAACCACAAACAAGTACAATGTTGTACAATGATTTTACCTATATTAGTAATGTACTAATGAATAAAAAAGTCTAAACATTTTGAAAATTACGATATACAAATTTGTTATGCATCAAACAATTAGATTCCAATTGTCATTTGTACCTTTAAGCCTTCATCTCTACAACATGTTTCTTAACTCTTAAAAACTTGTGCTTCAACATGTGCATTCTCACTTTACTTGCGACCAAATATGCATTTACAAAAGTATGGGTTAAAGAAGACTCTCTAACCATGTTCTACATTCTGATGTTGCCCACAATCTCACATGACTAACCACCCAATTATATATGCAATGCCTTCCATTGAGATGAATGTGTCTTCCATCCTAGCTAATTTGTAATAGTTCAAACTATGGCAAAATCAATTCACTAGTGTAGATGCTAATAACTTTTTAAGTTAAAAAATGATATGTTATTTATTATGTGAGTTTATTTAATCTTGTCATTTTAGACAAATTATTGTTATGTAACAATCTTAATCATATGCAATTGTTATTTTTAGATTTTACTGTATATTTAGAAATGAGTACAAAACAACAAACTTATACAATCACACATCATTAAACTAGAGGATTTACCTTGGAAACCCAAGTGGGTAAACCAAAAATTAAGAGGAGGTTTGATTGGCTCTAAATAATCACTTGAGATAGTAGATTACAAATCAGGGTTAGCTAGAGCTTTGTTGTACACCCTTAAGCCATACATTGGTGTACAATAGAGACTCTAGTTTTCTCTATATTTTGACCAAGCAATCAACAACAATTTCATTTTATTTGGAAGACTCACCATCCAAATTGTAGGTGTTCACTTGTTGTAAACACAGCATCAAGTTTGTCCTTCTTCTTCTTTGAAATATTGGCTTTGGAAAAAGCTTCAAATACTGGGAAAAATTCTCCCTCTTTGCATGCGCATTGGATCTCCTTGTCAATTGGAAGTTTGTTTCCTTCTTCCTTGTTGTAGCGTGGGAAACTTCCAAAAAAGGCCTTTCGTGACTCAATGAATCAATTATATGTGATTCCAGAATTCAAGCTCTATGATAGCTTGAATTGGCTCTCTCTCTGATACCCTTCATGATTTTTTGGAGCTCTTTTTCTATGAGTGAAAATAATGTTCTCTCTCCCGTGAATGGTGGCTTGCTGAGATAATCAGGACCAATGAGAAGGCACGAAGAACATAGGTTTTTACTCTCCTCGTCCTCTCACACCATGGTAACTCCCCTCTAAGTCCTCTTACTTGAAGTCAC
This sequence comes from Picea sitchensis, assembly GCA_010110895.2. Taxonomy (NCBI): domain Eukaryota; kingdom Viridiplantae; phylum Streptophyta; class Pinopsida; order Pinales; family Pinaceae; genus Picea; species Picea sitchensis. Next base: position 112,450 of record SNQJ01S0022326.1, on the reverse strand, counting down.
CTGAACCCTGCTCACTGTCCCTTGGGAACCCTTTCTTTGTCTATGGTTTGGATTTTATCTTCTTTATAATCAATTGGAAGGTGTTGAGGTCTCAACTAGCCCCAAGTTGTTATACTTGGTGAACCCCCCTTTTTAAACTTTTTTTGTGTCTTTGAATGTGCATTTGTTGACTCATTTTACTTGTAATGAATATTTTATGATTTGCATGGGAGTTGAGAGTAATAATGAATTGGCCTTTTCCCTTATGCTTTCTATTATAATCTCTCTAAATATTTGTGTCTAGTTGCCATGACTTATTTCGTGTTGGCCCTAAGTTGGTTTCACCTTTTGCATTTCTTGCATAATATGTCATGTGATAATCCTTTGCTTTTACTCATGATTAATGGAATGATTGATGGTTTCACATGTTTTAGTAACATAACACATAAGATATCTATGTAGCACTCTCATGAAATTGTCANGTTTCACCTTTTGCATTTCTTGCATAATATGTCATGTGATAATCCTTTGCTTTTACTCATGATTAATGGAATGATTGATGGTTTCACATGTTTTAGTAACATAACACATAAGATATCTATGTAGCACTCTCATGAAATTGTCAAAGAGACGCAAATTCCCCTTGCAACCATTGAGTATTCAACATAATTGAAATGCAACAAGATGAGAAAAACAAGCATATTAAAAGGTTGAACCTCAAGATTGTTTGACTTTAGCATTTTAATACCGAATGAGGAATATAGTAGGATTAGTACATAAAGCGAGAATTTGTGACCAAGAACACCATGATGCCATCTCATGACTCTCTAGGGTTATTCAATAAGTCTTTACCTCCCTTGTGGTTTTCCTTCTTTGATGGTTTGGTGTTTATAAGGTTACAGGGGATACCCTTATGAGTTGAGTAAATGATTGAAGGAAGATATTAATAGATATGCTTAACACTTATGCTCTTGAATACAATAAGTTCAATGCTTTGCGTCAAGTTGCCTTGTGTGGATTTTTGTCTTGTTCTAACTTCATCTTCCTTGTTTCTTGGTTGATAATGGAAATATGGTAATGTTGTGGATGGCTTGATCCTCTTTACACTAGTGAAAACATAGTTACTTAATGCTTCACGTCAATATAATTATGAATTGTTTTGAATTCAAACTTTGATTGCATTATTAGCTTCATGTATCAAAATGACAATCGATAGGTTTTTCACTGAATCATGGGATTGGCAATGTGCAAGACTCAATCATGGGATTAGCAATGTGGAGGAAAACTTATTTCTTTCATACGATGACCATTCAACAAAATCAAGTGGATGGATGTTGGATTAGTAAGAAGAAGTGAACAAAGAGGCACGTAGATGATTCTCATGGATTGACTTTTGCTTTATGTTCTCAAATCCATCCTTCGATACTTTGCATCAAAGACTCTCATCAATTGCTCAATTTCATTTTATGTCATTTTTCATTGTGATTGACAATGATGACAATCTAATTAACTTTTGCATGTTTCGGTTTTTATCTCATTTACTTGTGTCCTTTCTCTTGCCTGAAATTGTCAGGGCTCATTAGCACATTTTCTTGATTATTGGTTAATATAATTTATAATTTTAACATGCTCTCGTGTAATTTTACATAGTTTTTTATGTCTCATTTTCATGGATTATAATGAAATACAAATAAAAATTATATTCTTTGAGATGGTTGTAAGTTTTAAATCTGTGAAGCGAAATTATGCATACATATTCTTACGCAAAACAGAAACCAATCAATGTTTCATACACACAGTACATATAGATTTATGTTGGAAACCCTTAACCAAGAGAAAAATATCCTTGGTGTCGCACCTTTCAACTCTTCATTGTATTAATTCCACCATTCAAAATACAATATATACCATATTTTAGGTATTTTGTAGCTACCAAAACCCTAATCCCTTAATCCAGGATTAATTTAGAAAACCGCTAAAAATAACAAAAACAACTAAAAATAGTGAAAATTACCCCAAAAGAATTCCAGAGTATTGCCTCGAACCCCATCGACTCTGGGAAAATCCCCTTCACCTATCAAGGATGTCAATCTTGGTCCCCCTAAAATTCGACGCCCCCTTACACACATGCAAATTATATAACGCATACCCAAAAATGGCACCAGAGACTAGGTATCTGATTAACAAGCATGAATGAGCAATTAAAATTATGCACATGAAAGTGGAATGATTGTATAATGTGCAAGAGAGAGAACAATGTATCAAAGCATATGACGATGTCATTTTTATACATCCAGTGAAGAAATTGGAAATATCTTGATTGAGTTTTTGGGCAAAGTGACATGTTTTATCATGTTTCCTCATGGGTGTGTTTAGTGCCCGAATTCCACCTTCACGATTTAAAATCAGTTTCACATGTGATTATATAAGTGACAATAGTGCCATTGATTGACGATTATATAACAAGAATGAAGGACACATAAATAAACTTTGATTCCAATGAAGTAGCACTTAGAACAAGACTCATACTTTACTCTCTTTGCACATATTTGTGAGTATTTTCCAAAATAAGTTTAATAATTCTAAATGTGGTCACTTCAATATTTTTGTGGATTAGGAACTCAACATAGTTGACAAAATTCAATACGAGGCTTATTGGACTAGGAACTCAACATAGTTGACAAAATTCAATACAAGGCAAATAAGCTATCATTTTATTAAGCTAAGAAACCAAGGGTTTCCATCGATGTGTAGTTTAATTAATTTTTAATTAACCCTCGAGACTTCTTTGAGTTTATTTTGTATCCCAAACTCACCCATAAGGCACTATGATAAGGCATTTTATTAAGCTAAGAAACCAAGGGTTTCCATCAATATGCAGTTTAATTAATTTTTAATTAATCCTTGAGACTTTTTTGAGTTTATTTTGTATCCCAAACTCACCCATAAGGCACCATGATAAGGCTAAGGGTTAAAAAAATTGTTTTTCAACTTTGTTTTGAAGTGTAGAAATTTATGAAAGTATTGGAGCTTTGAGGCTAAGGTTTGTATGGTATAGAATGGAGAAACAAATATTCAAGTAAAATGGATCACACTTTATCTTGCCCCACCAATTCCCCGAGTGGATGCAAGAGATTTATGGGAAGTTGTGTAAATTCATGACATGCCTTGAGGAGTAGAAATCCAAGCCACTTTGATAAACCTATACCCAGATTTGCATATGCATTTTGAGAAGATTGAGAATAGTCTACATATTGCAACACCCATCCCTACAAGCTTCAATAAAAATATGAATGGAAAGAATAGTCCACTGTAACAACCTTGTCGTTACGACTACACACGACGCACACAAGCACGATTTTTTTTTTCAAGCAGGACATAATCGCAACAACGAACAAAAGTTAAAAGTGCAACCTGATGACGACACAACTCAAACAGATCAGATAATAGACAATGATGACTCAAGCACTAGCACGACGAGCAGCGGGGCGAAACAGGCATAGATCAAAATATAGCAACGATTACCCACCCGACACAACAAGACCACGCCTACAAGCTAAGGGACAACATCCCCAACCGAATGCAATGACTTTGATGACCAAGGCTAGAACCTCAAGGCGTGCGAACCAAAGGTATGAAGGTGTAACAACCTAAGTGCTAACAGCATCTCACAGGCCAACAACACCCACATGGAAGGCACATACCTCTGCCAAGCTATCCTTCACCTGTATACCTTAAGGCACGTAGTGATCCCCTCATCGGGAATCATGTCATCCCTAGGGGATAGACACGACTATAACCTTGGCGTGACACATCCTATCTGGACCAAGGACTTTGGATAAATCTGACGCGCTAGGGCCGACTACTGACTAGAAGGCTACACCCATACCCCACACAACAGGTCGATGGGATGCAAGAAGATGACAACAAGGGAAGAACGCAAGACAATACACAACTTCAACAACCACCCAATGCATAAATTAATACCAATGTCGACAACTGGTGTGATCGTAGTCTTCACAACCAAGGAGACTACATGCCAAAATCTTGGCGAGAAAGTGAGCTAGCCAGTCTTTTTTTTATTTAAAATTTTTGTTGCGAGTTGTTAAAATTCACAGTTTTTTTTTTATGACTTTTTTTTTTACCACAATGAAAATTACAATTTCAACAATCATTTTATAACTAGATTCCAGTGAAATAATAAAATTTACACTTTCAACAATTATTTAATAGCTAGATTCTAGTGAAATAATGAAAACTATAATTTCAACAATTAATTTTTAACTAGATTCCAGTGAAATAGTAAATCTAAATCTTAACACCTTTATTAATGAAGATAATCTCTACATAGCAGAATCAATATTAAAAGGCTTGCCAAAATTATTTGAACTTTAATGTACAAGAGATATAGATTGGTAAATTTAAATGTTGAGAATAAATCTGTTTTAATTGAAGCTTTGTTGTAAGTTTTCTCTAGTAGTTACATTTCATTAATTCTATAACCAGATTTCAGCCAAGATCCAGATTTGAACATAAAGGGACTCGGAAACCCCAATGCATCACGAGTGCTAAGTTGATGAGTACATCCGGGTGTCTTTAAGTTGAGGTGAAGATACAACCAATTAGAGGTTAACACAGTTTTAGAAAGGGGTGGGGTCATTGAAGCATTGTCAAACTTGTCGAGGTGTATAAAGAAAAGAGGATAAGAAGGTGGTTTACTAGGGAAAGGGGCCAACTCGCTTACTGACAACCATCGAGAATTAGCAACCGTACAAGGGAAGTTAATTAAATGTTGGGTGAATGCTACTGCCATCTGTCAAGTGGGATAGCTGGCATGTAAAATATACTCTGATGTAATTTAAATACCCAAGAAATACGATTGTCATAAGGCAGCTAAAAAACAGTAGGTCTATTCCATTCTAAGAAGATGTAGGCATCGTTCCAGGCTGTCTAACAAATGTCGGCTGTCAACACAGGTTGTCAAGGCTCAACAATCAATTCAGATACAGGACACAAGCATTCATCAAATATATTTAAATGCAGGTGGACAATTACGATTTCATTGGCTTAAGAAAGAAATAACAAGGCCCTGCTTATTATTTGAGCGTGTAATAAAGAAGTCAACCATAATTATGAAACATTCGTTGTGCACATCCTAAAATCATGACCAGACACCACAATCGTTGGGCATAAGCTACACCCTTCCATTCGCATGGTCTGTCTTGTAACCAGGGATATCATGACACTACAATAAGAAGCAACAATATAATGAAATATTTCAATACCATTAACTTAGCAAGGAAAAACGATGACACTAACAGTCACTCGATAAAGGCGAAGTCACAGACGCACAGTAAGAAAAGTCGAGCAATTTGCTAACGAAAATCACAATCAATGGGGTGATATCGCAATTGAAATTAAGTGAGGTCTGAGGGGAAAACGCTGACTACAAGAAGATAAGATCGATCATTGTTGAAACCGATTAAAATAGCAGTAAAAATCTATTTTCAATATATAATGAAATCCAGCAAGTTATGAGTCAAGAAGTAGGAAAAATAAAAAAAAACAATGTCTGAAGGTTTGATCGCAGCCTCCAGTAAGCAAGGAAAATAAAAGAGTATGTCATACAATCTCTCACTACCAATAAATGATTCCAATTCACAGTCACAATTATATATATATATATATATATATATATATATATATATATATATATAACAACACCTTAATCCAAATGAACAATGCTGAGAATTCCCCATTTAAGAGCTGGGAATTGTTAAGCCCTAATATTGTCTCATTACCCCTTAATTGGGGCATATTACATTAGTAATGCTATTTTATTTATATTGGCTTTATTCCATTAGTTGTAATTGTACCTCCTAGTCTCCTATATATACCAAGGAGACATTTTCATTTGGAATCATCTTGTACTTGAAAATTTAAGTGGGGTAAAAGGAGGTTTCCCCCTTGAAGAGGCTTATTATCTGAAATTATCTCATTTTCAAGGCGTAGAGTACATTTTCTGAGGTTTTTCTATGCTATATTGATATTTGGTTCTTAACATATGGTATCGGAGCTCAAGGTCTTGGGGTTTCGCTGCTACATCTGAGACACCTTGGAATTTTCGCTATAAATTGTTTTCTACAATGTTTTAGAAGGAATGACTTGGAGGATATTTAGTAGATGGATCAAGGTACATTGGGTTAAAATTTCATCTCCTGAGGCCTTATACGTTTGGAGCTACAACCTGTACAAGATAGGGTTCTTAAATCATCCTGAACTGAGTCATTGCGGAATTTTCGCTATAAAACAATTTTTGTAACTTTTCAGACCTTGAAATATGGACGATATTCACAGAAATTAGTAAGGTATATGTGGTAAAAATTTCAGCTTCTGGGTCATCGTAAATTTGTAGATACACCCTGTGGAAGATAGGGTATCTGACTAGTCCTATTGACTAGTCTCAAGAAGGTGTTCTAGGTAAAATAATCATAACTTCTTCCTAGATTATCCAAACTGAGTGGGACTAGTTTCATTGGATAGTGGACAGTCTGTAGTATTTATGGTACGAGTTTCAGAATTTTATATCAATTATTTTGTGCGGGGTACGCTATACAAGTGAGATCTCCTGGAAAGGCAAAAAATCAGCAAGTTGTGGGGAAGTTACCATAAATTCCACTTGGCACATCCAATTTTGATCAGACCTGTGGAATTGCAGAGAAGAAATATCAGAGAACTACATAAAAGAAAGTTTCATACCCAGAAGGGCGGAAAATTGGGAGATACAATAGAAGAAAGATTGTCTAGCAGAACCACCTCAAAATCAAGGTTCAAAAGTGATGCTTGGCCAACATGCCACCCAAAAAGGGAACTTCTACACCAAATAAGCCTCCAGACAATCCTACTTGGAATATTGATGAAGGTGAAGAAATGTGTAGGGACATAAATGATTTACAAAAGAAGATAGTAACAAAATATGAACTACAAGAGATGGAAGCTAAGTTGGAGGCAAAGATGGATGGTTTAAAAGAGGAGATCATGGAAG
>SNQJ01S0022326.1:87022-98709 GCA_010110895.2 Picea sitchensis | reverse complement strand
CAAGAGTGGGATGTTACAATTTTATTAAGCTAAGAAACCAAGGGTTTCCATCAATATGCAGTTTAATTAATTTTTAATTAATCCTTGAGACTTTTTTGAGTTTATTTTGTATCCCAAACTCACCCATAAGGCACTATGATAAGGCTAAGGGTCAAAAAAATTATTTTTGAGGTTTGTTTTGAAGTGTAGAAAGTTATGAAAGTATTGGAGCTTTGAGGCTAAGGTTTGTATGGTATAGAATGGAGAAACAAATATTCAAGTACAATGGATCACACTTTATCTTGCCCCGCCAATTCCCCAAGTGGATGCAAGAGATTTATGGGAAGTTGTGTAAATTCATGACATGCCTTGAGCAGTAGAAATCCAAGCCACTTTGATAAACCTATACCAGGATTTGTATATGCATTCTAAGAAGATTCTAGAAGAATTCCACATTTAAAATCTTGGTGACTGTGCCTTGAAGAAAGGATTTACTTTGTGTAGAAATCTTATAAATTTTTCTCTCGAATGCTAATTGAGTTGATGGCATGGTTTTTAACTTACAATCATGTGCATATTTTTATGAAGGTATTGAATGAGAGACATTGAAAATTTGTTGCTTTTTCTTAAATACAATGCTTTGAAACCTGGATACTTGATGCTTCTTGTTGAGAAAGTCCTACCTAAAAATTGCTTGTTGAGAAATCTCTTATAAAACCATTTTTTAAAGGCTAGTTTAATCAATGGTGTGATTTGACACTTACATTTCATGTGAAATTGTTTTAAGAAGTTTATAATGAAAAGAGCATGAAAAATCCTTATAATGTGAAATTCATTGCTTGAGCCATCATTTAAGTTTGTTATAAGAGACTAACTGATAAAATCTCACACAATGTGCATAGTTTGAATGGCTCACACCAATTGCACATATTAAATCACTCACCATTTATTTAGACTTGTATCACCACTTTTTAACATTCAATATTGTGAATTGATGATGGCATAAGAAAACTTATCATCTCGTAGGTTACAAAGAATCTACAAAGAGAATCTAATGAGGTTTTCTTATGTCATTTTGCATAATTTTAGTAAGAAGAGAAGAAAACACCATAGATCAAATATGCCTTGATTTAGAAATCCTCAAGTCCCTTGCACCAATTCTACTCATATGAGAACATCAAGATTGTTTGAGGAAACTAAATGAAATTTGAAGCATGGCAGAGGACTCTACACATCTAGTCAAGTTTCATATTGATGAGGGAAAGGATATCCAAGGAAAATTTATACAATCAAGGAGTAAGGAGAAAAACAAAACAACCTCCATCAAAGAATATCAAGCAAAGGAGAATGGGTGGAAGATGTTCTTCAAGAATACACAATTCCTAAAGAAAAGAGGAGAAAATACCTATAATGTGTAGGTCTCCAAAATGTAATGTATACAGAAAAATGGTGCCCAAAATCATTGTTTAGCTTGGAAGCCCAAGAGAAAAGTTTTTGGTTACAATTGCACATGAATGGAGAATATAGAAGTGTAATTTTGAATATTTTTAGTGAAAATATGTCTTATCATCCATTTTAGGATCAAGAAAACATTTTGTAAAGTAGGATGGCCAAGTAGGATAGAGAAGCCATGAGTCAAGTAGGAAGGGCAAGATTCATAAGTATTTTTTTAAAAGGAACCTTTGCACTCAGGCATATGATTCTATTTTGGCATTGTAAGCTATCTTCATATACTAAGTAGAGACACCATTATCTTTTGTTCTTATGCTCCTGCAAGTTGTGGATGGTTGTGGACTATTCTTTCCATTCATGTTTTTCTTGAAGCTTGTAGGGATGGGTGTTGCAATATGTAGACTATTCTCGATTACCTATAAATTTGTCATGTCTATCCTTACTTACCTTATACATGGCTAACATATAACATGAAGTAGGGAGTCTCTTGGTGGCTTGTGGACTATGCTCAGTTACTCAAAGCCTTTAATTTTGAATATGCTTTAGTTGGTATACTTTTATCCCTAATGTTATATGCCTAATGATGTTTCATTTCATCTTGTTGGTTGTATAACAAGAAAGTGTTCCCAGAGGTTGGATCAACTCACTTAGGGAGGGAGTTGGGAGGTTCTCACTTAGGTTCATTTATGGTGGTAATGATGGACTATTTCCTTTGCTATCAGTTGCACTAATAGCTATTGTTTCCACTCTTAGTTAGGATTTAGTTAGCTACATATCATATTGAATATTTCATTTGCATAATAATTTCATTCATAATTCATACACAGATCACGACAATTATCCCATAACTAAAGGGTTTCCATTTTCAATGGAGGAAGGTCTAATTGGGCCCTTTCATCGAGTGATCTTGTGAAGTTAACAAGGGACATTTTCCCATGCCAACAAAAAATGGAAGGACTCAATAAATTTATTAAGAAAACTAATCATCTGCTTGGTGACTTGTACACTTGTCTATTGGTTCTCTGAAGGCCAAGAAATTGTTATAACACCTCTCCTAGGCATCGAGGTTCAAGTGTTCATTAAACAACCATTTAGGCCTTTTCATTTTGTGTGATTTGGAAATATTTGGATGGTCACCCTATACATGTGGAACCATCTTGTGTGCCCATGTCACATGTTAGGTAGGCATCAACCTTCTTTGGCTTGGGGCCTCCTTCTTTCTTCCATGCAAAGTTAGGGATGTCTTGTGCTTTGCTTTGCAGTGCCCTTTTTTTGTGATTTTTATTTGTATATACCTTAGTCTTCATAAAGTATAGAGTATAATGGTGTGCTCCTCTCTTACTCCCTACTTTCCTCTAAATGTATCAACCCTCCATATAGAAAAAGGTTCACTTTTCTTTACCCTTAATACTTACCTTACTTGCTTAATTTTGAATTGATTTTCTCTTGTGTGGAGTGAAGAGAATGAAGGTAACAATAGCTAGTTCAAACCTCCACATAAATTTCATGATATCACCAACTCTGTATGGTTGGATTACTAAGAGGGGGGGTGAATCAGTAATGAGCAATTGTTCCACTTTTAACGACAATATATATTCTTTATCTTTACCAATAGTGTTTAGCAGTATATCATCAATGTATCATCTATGAATGCATACAATAAATATATCATAAGAATGTAAAAATAAGAAAAATTACATCAACATCACATCAAGAACAGAGTACAACAATATTTACGTGGAAACCCAAATGGGAGAAAACCATAAAATGCTTTCTCATATATATCAATAATTTATTCATAGGAAGCACCAACTTCCAAATTCTCCAGCTACAACTCTAAGGAGGCTCCAACCCCTTGTTCTCATGCTCCAGCCTGAAGGAAGCTACAACTCCCTGATTCTCTAGCTCCAACCAGAAGGAGGCTACAACCCCCTAGGCTCTCTAGCTCCAACTGGAAGGTGGCTACAACCACCTAGTTCTCAGGCTCCAGCATGAAGGAAGCTTCAACTCCCTAATTCTTCGGCTCCAACCAAAAGGTAGATACAACCACCTAGTTCTCAGGCTCCAACCCGAAGGAAGCTTCAACTCACTAATTCTCTTACTCCAACTAGAAGGAGGCTACAACCCCCTTTCCTTTCCTCATCCTACCTCCATGAAATATAAATGTAGACCAACTGTCATGGACTCTGCCACTGTCACAAAATCTATTACAACTCTGCCACTGTCTCTGTCTCTGTCACTACCATTGTTACTGTCAGTGTCACTGCCACTGTCACTGATACTCAACGAGATCCTCTCACATGGATCATATATCAAAGACACCTCTCAACTAGATGTCCAACAAACACATTACTCAACCAAGCATGATCCTAAATCACCACATACCATCACAAGATATGTGTCTCAACCATGTACCAACATGTACCATGCATCAACCTGTCCCACAACCTATACCATCAAGTGCATCAACCATGTACCATAACAAGTGCATCAACTATGTACCAAAATAAGTGCAGCAATCGTATATAATAACAAGTGCATCAATCATGTACCAAACCTATACCATACGTCAACATGTACCATCAACCATGTACCTGTACTATATACCATACCATATTCCAACCATGCAAATCAACCATGTACATCAACCATGCACATCAATACCTCTTCCTTATACCATACCTAGTGCCAACCATGAAATGTATCACATATACCATATCAAGCATCAAACTTGTACTATACCATGTACCATAAGATATGTTGAACAAGTAATTACAAGAGTGTATCTCAACCAAGTACCATCACCACTAAGAGATGTCTCCTATGCATGTACTACCATATTCCAAGCGTATAACCCAATAATGTATTAATATCAATGGTATACCACTAACACAACAACCATACACCTTGTACCAATAAACCAAGAAGTGTACCAACAATGTATCTGACCCAACATGTACCATATACCATGAAATGTGCATCAACCATATGCCAAGAATATGTGCCAAATGTGTATCAAGCATGTCTATATATCACCAACAAGTGCCTCATACATATACCAAAATGTATCTCAAACAATGTGCCCAATATCCAACATGCTCCTCAAACCATGTGCCTCATGATATGTCTCAATCATGCCATACACCATAACATCATCAACATGTAGCCCTCAAAAAATGCATATAAACATACTTGTAACTCTGTAACATACCCGACATATGTGATCACAGAATTGCAGGCCTTCCTCAACTTCAACAACAAGAGAATAACATCTTCATTAAACATTACCTCAGTCTCACGGGACTAGTTTTGAATTAGTCACAAACCCTAACTTTCAACAAGAATAACTCTGTACCTGTAATGAATAAATGTCTAAAACTTGTACAAAATATTATTTAGTATATTCCCTTCAATTCCTCCAAGTTTCACTTCTTGGAACATCTCATAAAGGGAGTTATAGAAAAAATGGTAGACCTTGTTGAATTATGGCTTATTCTAGAGAGCGATCATGCAGAGAATTCCATGTGAGAAATATTTAATATCTGGATCTAAAAATCACACCCAGCATACTAGGTATTGTACCTATCCAATGAATTTTGTCTCATTGAATTTGGATCTTCTATGAAGAAATTATTATTGTTTTACCCAGAACACCTTTTTGAGACTAGTTCCAGAATTGGCCAAAAACCCTATCTTCCACAGAGTGTATCTCCCAAACTACAACCACCCAGAAGATGAAATTTCTACCATAGGCACCTCGATATGTCTTATCAGTATAATATAGGTTTCACTATATGAATTGTTCTAGAAAACATATTATAGTGAAAATGGTAAGATGACCTGTAAATAACATACCTTAGAACACATCCTCACAAGACTTCATCCTCCCTTGGAATTTCAACCTTCTTTACATCATATTCCCTATGAAAAATGCCTCAGATATCCTTGGTTACCTCATGTAAGAATCAATTGATCAATTAGATATATATTCAATGAAATTTTGTGTATATGTAATGTACTTATGAGAGACTTCTTGAGGTGTATTTATACTTTTTCTAAGTAACCTCTTTCCTTAACTTTGGGACCACTTTCCTTAACTTTAGGGCTTCTTGAACACTTTGGGACCACTTTTCTTAACTTTAGGGCTTCTTGAACACTTTGGGATCACTTTCCTTAACTTTATGGATTCTTAAATTTTCTTGTTACAACCACTTTACCCTTTCATTCATTCACTTGTAACCAACTAGGGGATTTTTGACCATCCTTTAGGGCTTCCATATTCACAAGGCCATAACTCCTCAATCGTGAGGATCCACATGGCATACCACCTATCACCGGAAATAGTATGACATATACTATCCATTTATGATAGTATTACCTGAAATTTCACTTTCCTTCATGTTGTTATTCCTCAATAAACTCTAGTTCTCATAACCACACCTCTGGGGATACATGTAGACTACATCAAATGTACCCAACGAACTCATCATCAATCACGATCATACAAATTTCAATCAACTTTCCAACATCTATGTATGTCTCCAAGGGTTGAAATCAATCTCTAAGGGTTGATATCAATCTCCAAGATCACTCTCCAAGGGTTGACATCAATGAAAACCAATTGTCCAAACCATATGTCCATCAATCTAAGCCAATTGTCCAACAACCCCCTCTAACTCCCTTATTTCCTCTAAATGTATCAACCCTCCATATAGAAAAATGTTCACTTTCCTTTACCCTTAAGACTTACCTTACTTGCTTAAGTTTGAATTGATTTTATCTTGTGTGGAGTGAAGAGAACAAAAGTAACAATAGATAGTTCAAACCTCCACATAACTTGCATGACATCACCAAATTTGTATGCCTTTGCAGAGAGAAGAACTAGTCCTCCTTTTACACAATGAAATACCTCTATGTAACTCTTTTTCCTTTACTGATTTTCCAACATTTTTCCCTTGGTTTATGTGGAGTGTAAAGTAGAAGCTCCACATGTTTTCTATACACATATTTGCATGACTAATAACTTCACATATGTTTGCATTAGATATTTTTTAATACTTTTGTGGACTTTTCAAGGGATCGAGGCTTCTAAAAACAAGTCTTAAGCATGAAAATTTAAGGGTGGTTAAGCACAAAATAAATAAAATAAATAACCTTTTCCATTTCAAATCTTTGAGGATCCAATTCGAATTACTATCAAATTATAGGACATTATTGGGTATGACACCCCTTATGCATGAGATGACTTTCCTAGTTATTATGCTTGAGTTAGATAGTTGTAGGATATGGTGTTTTGGAATCCCCATCGACCCCTTGTTGGTTCATTAGTGATGATTGATTATGTTAAACTTATATGATTAATGACTAGACTTTGATTAATTCATTATAATTAGTTAATGATGGGTATGAACAATAATACAATTCAAGTGTTTATTGTTACTTGTGGATGAATGGTACTAATGACATGTATATGCATCACAATTGATATGATATCTTGTTATGATTCATGGTGATGTTGCATATGTATTGGTTTTAGTGGACTAACCTATGACATTAATGGTGGATGGGGGAATCATATCCTATTGAGCCCTAGAAAAATCTCCATGTTAAGTATAAAACCCCTTATTAATCCCTATATATTGAATTATTACAATTCTAGTGTTACATTTGTATGTAGGTTAGAACCCTTTGTTGTACCCTTTCATTATAATTGTATGCATTTTCTCCTATATATATATATGTACCAAGGAGACCTGGTCTTAGGATCATCTTATCTCATCATGTACATTTAATATATTATAAAAGGAGGTTTCCCCCTCAAAGTGAATTGTTATTCATTTTAATTTTCTCATCCTCAAGGTGTTGGTTCCTAACATTTGGTATCAAAGCATCAATCCTAGGCTTTTGCTTCTTCAAGCGAGTCATCTTGGAATTTTCGCTATAATTGTTTTTTGGACGCTTCAGAGAGCTCAATTTGAATATTACTTAGAAGACATATCAAATTATCTATGATAAACATTCCAGGTTCTGGGTATTTAAAATTTCATAGATATATCCTATGGAAGTTAAGGTTTTTGAATCACTTGAATTTAGTTTTAAACAAGTCATCTTGGTATTTTCTCTATAACTTTTTTCCAAGAGGTTTCAAATAGTGACATTTTGTGTAGGCTGAAGAGAACTTCCATAGTACAGGTGGTAAAAATTTCAAGTTATGGCTTGCTAAAATTTTATATATATAGTTCATGGAAGACAAGGTTTTTGACTAAACCTAAAAACAATTATCTTGTCATTTTCACAGTAAATTTTTTCAGTGAAGTTTCAAACTCTAAAATTTTCAGAATATTGAGTTGACATAGTGAAGTACATGAAAAAACAAAATCAGATTCAAAATCATTATATTTTATGATATATTGCTTGCGGAAGTTAGGTTTTTTTCACAAGTTATATTTTGGTGATTTTAGGATATTTTTTCGTGGTTAGCAAGATCATTTAAAAAAATAGAGATTTTTTTCCATGGATCCAAAGAAAGATTAAAAAATTTCTTCACCAATTAAACCAAAGAAAGATCCTCCGTGACTCATGAATAAAATGAGGAGATACAAAACAAGATATCCAAATTGAACATTCAAATCAATGAATTGAATGATAGGTCAACGAAAAAGGTTGATTTGATGAATAATCAAACATAAATGGAAAGAAAGATGGATGCAAACAAGGAACTGATGGAAAGGAAGACAGATGAAAATAAGGAACAAATGAAAAGGACGGTGGAATAAAAGTTGGATGAAAATAAGGAACATATGAAAATAACGATGGAACAAAAGTTGGAACAAATGGAACAAAAGATTATGGAAGCCTTAAATGGGATGTTCCATAAAATTGATAAGTTGTCTAAAGGGACTCATGAGAATAAAGGTGGTATTTTGGTTGAACAAAATAAGAATTTTACGGGGGGATTCAACTCCAATAATAGATTTACTTATGGATGGTCTCCAAAAGTAGTGAAACTTCCCAAGGTTGAATTAAGGAAGTTTGATGGAACGTAGGTTCTTACCTAGGTGAACCAAATAGAGCAATATTTTGAACTTCATAATATTGTGGATGATAAGAAAAGGATTCACATAACAAATTCGAATTTTGAGATAAAACCATATCAATGGGTATTTAAAAGGAATCCCCCTTATTATCATTATACTTGGGGTTTATTTACAAGAGACTTTGAAGCACAATGTGGGAAAGTTTGGGAACATGACTACTTCAAGCAATTGACAAGAATCAAGCACTTAGGTGATATTGAAGATTATAATTCATAATTTCAGGTATTGGCCACAAGGGTGGATGACATAAGTGATGAATATTTGTTGGAAGCTTACATGGGTGGATTAAAAGAAGACATTAAACATGAGATTTTCCTAAAACATGCTCAAAATATTATGGTTGTGAAATTTGCTTGTCATATTTAAGTCAAGAATAAAGATAAACACAAGTCTACCATTGGTGCATACATAGGTAGAAGAGATCGTTTTGGGGTTCATAAGGCAATCGTACATGAACCGAAAAGGTTGACACCTCATAAAATGGACGAAGAAGAGAAAAGGGACTATGTTTCAATTGTGACAACAAGTACAGAAAGGGGCATAAATGCGGTGAGAAGAAATTATTCTACATGGATTGTGAAGAGGAAGAAGATCAAGAATTGGAACCATCACAAGATCTAGATCTAGAAGAGACTACTCCAATGATATATTGTCATGCATTGGCTAACATTATTACTTCACAAACCCTCAAGATACAAGGATACATAAAAAAAAAGGGTAACAATATTGGTTGATTCTGGTAGTACCCATAACTTTATCAATTACAAATTAGCAAAAGATCTCAATTGCTTTGTATTTCTAGCACCAAAGTTTCAAGTAATGATTGAATATGGAGGTACCATAAATTGTTCTGGGAAGTGTCATAGTATTAAGATCAATATGAGGGAGTAATTTTTGGATAGTTCCATGATTTCCATCCAAATGGGTGTTGCTAATGTTGTATTAGGGTTCCAATGGTTATAATTATTGGGAACGGTGGGCCTGAATTTTCAAGATATTTTTCATGAGATTTTCCTCAAAAGGAAAGGAAAATGATCTTAGAGGTATCCAAGGGAAACCCTCTAAGGAAATAAGCTCTAATAGCATGAAAAAATTACTTAAGAAGGGACACCATGGTTTAATTGGACAATTGTGCTCACTGTATTTTCAAACATTTATATCCTCTGCTCGAGTGGATCTCAAAATAGTTATCAACAACCATTCCAAGGTATTTGAAGATATTCCCAAGGGTATTCCACCTGCTCGAGATCATGACCATGCTATTCATTTGTAACTAGGAAGTGTATCACCGAACATTATTCCTTACATATCTATATGCACATTAGCGTGAGATTGAGCGTATGATCCAATAAATGAGGCAGGAATCATTCAACCTAGCCAAATTTATTTTTCTTCAACAATAGTGATGGTTACAAAGGAGGATGGTTCATGGAATGTGTCCAAATTATATACATCTCAACAAAATGACCATCAAATATAAGTTTCTCATTTCCGTCATTGATGAATTATTAGATGAATGCATGGAGGAATTTTCTTTACTAAGTTGGATCTTCATTTGGGATATCATCAAATAAAAATGAGGTAGGAAGACATTCCCGAAAAAACCTTTAGAACACATGAAGGTAATTATGAGTTTTTTGTTATGCCATTTGGACTTACTAATGCACCTTCAACATTTTAAATCTTGATGAATTATATTTTCAAACCCTTCCTTAGAAAATTTGTGTTAGTATTTTTTGATAGCATAGTAATCTAAAACAAATCTTGGGAAGAGCATGTATAACATGTTGACAGAGTATTACAACTTTTGTAAGAGAATGTACAACATGTTGACAGAGTATTACAACTTTTGGAAGAGAAACAACTTTATGCAAATCCTTCCAAGTGTGCCTTTGGGGTTCAAGACATGGAATATTTGGGTCATATTGTATCTCATGAAGGTGCAAAAGTTGACCCTAACAAAATTAAATATATGAGGGAATGGATAATTCTGAAAACCTTGAAGAAACTTAGAGAATTCTTAATATTGACAAACTACTACTGCAATTTTTTCAAGAACTATGGTCAAATAGCGGCACCTATAACATCATTATTAAACAAGGAATCATTTTCTTGGTCTCAAGAAGCAACCAAATATTTTGAAAAACTTAAGGAGGCTATGTGTACAACTCATGTACTAGCCACACTTAACTTGAAAAAAATATTTATTGTGGAGTGTGATGCCTCAGGCCATGGAATTGGTGCAATTTTAATGCAATAATTGAATACCCCTTGCCTTTGAAATCACCCAAATTAAAGGAAAAATATTACTCAAACCCATTTATGAAAAATAAATGTTGGTCATACTACATGTAGTTACGAAATGGTGCACTCACTTAATAGGAAGCCACTTCAAAGTAAAAAAAAATCTCGATATTTTGGAGTACTTCTTGGAGAAACTATTATATTTAGAAGATCAACAAAATTGGGTTACAGAGCTCCTAGGTTATGACTTTGAAATTATATACAAGAAAGGAAAACATAATATTGTGGAAAATGCACTTTCAAGGAAAGAAGATGAAATAGAGGGTTTGATATGTTCTATTTCTATTCTGCAATCTGATTGGGTGGAAGAAGAAAGGATAGAAGGGAAGCAAGATCAAGAGGTATGCAAGATCATTCAACAACCTCAAGAGGACCCAAATACATTAGATAAAATTGTATGGAAGAATTATTTTCTATGGTATCATGATCGCTTATAGTTATGTAAGAATTCCCAAATCAAACAGAAGGTCATTCTGGAATTACAAACTTATCCTATAGGAGGACATTCAAGGTTCTTGAAAGCTTACCATAGGATCAAGAAGGATTTTTTCTCAAAAGGTATGAAAACTTATGTTCAAAATGTTGTGTTTGAATGTGTGGTCTGCCAACAGAATAAGGGAGATATAATCAAGCTTTCAAGTCTCCTACAACCATTATGTATACCAAGTCAATGTTGGGAAGAAGTTTTAATGGATTTTATTACATGTTTACGCAAATCCAAAGGAAACATTGTCATCATGGTAGTAGTGGATTGACTGAAAAAATTATGCCCATTTTTTCTCTCTTTCTCATTCTTTTAAATCAAGTACAGTATCCACAACATTCATGGAAACAATCAAAAAGCTACATGGAGTC
>SNQJ01S0022326.1:35103-64022 GCA_010110895.2 Picea sitchensis | reverse complement strand
ATGTGCGTGGCATTCGGATCACAGAGATTCTTGAATAGGAGCATTGATCACGTGGCTTGATCGGATCTACATCCTCAACGGATCGGATCAACAGACCTGTTTTTGCTGGCTGGCAAATTTGACAAGAGTTTTCTGGACAAAAAATCTAATTCCAATTCTGTCAATCCATGATAAAAGCTTCACGGAAATCTTTGTTCTACTGTACTCGAATTTCTCCTCCTCTCTTGAAATTAGGGAACATATTTTATCAAGCAGGTGGTGATTCCATCTGAGACTTCAAACTTGGACGAGGAGCTTTTACCCAATATAAACAGATGGCAACACTTGTGGAGACTTCGGATGAGGATGCTACTCTTGTTGTGGCTCGGTTCATCGCAGACATGGCGTGGGCTAATGCAAGGCCTGAAGTTGCAGAAACTGAAGTGATACATTACGTTGATGAGGCCCAAGCCTATATGGTGGAAGGAAGATGGTCAGATTTGGTGTCTCTTTTACTCACTACGGCTGATCTCATTTTTGCAAACTCAGCAGAGAAAGATCTTGAGTGTATTTTTACTGTCATCTGTAACCTCGTGACAAAAGCGGGATGCCCAGATGAAGCTCTTTATGCTGGCCCGATTGACAATTTTGGGCATTCTTCTCTAGCCCGTGGCCTTAGTGAGTTGCCCATTGTCATCCGAGAGCAGCAGGACTTTGCTATCTCCGATCCCGATGGAATCATCCCACGCTTTAAGCACGAAGGCGTCGTTTACGGCAACGCAGGCGATTAAATTGTACTGAAGATGACCAAATCTTACTGTGTGTTTTAGAGTAGAGAATATCATACCTTCACAACTGAAAACTCATTTACCACTACAAGCCACAAATTTTATTGTAATAAACAGATTGAAAACTAGAACAGAAAATGTCGATATAGCAGTAGCAGAATTATTGTGGGTGAATTATTGTGGATTGTTGATTGGGTCGCTTCAGATCTCTGATACCAATATTTCATGGTTTCTTCTCATCCTTTGGCCGACTCTACTCCATCGTTTAACCACTATTTTGAAAGATCTTGTTATGCAACACATGTGCAAATTGCAATAATACCCACTAGCTCTACAATATTTCAACTTAACAAAGGCACGTTGCAACGTAAATCAATAAAAAATTTAAAATAAATATGACCGTGTCTTGTTGCGACATCATTGATTTGCATGTTCCTCTTTCGCTGGATTCTTTTGCTGCACTAACCTCCCATGGAAAAGCTACCAGGCCTTTAAGATCATAATAGCTCTGATACCAATTGATAAATCATAAATAAGAATAACAACATGGCGGAAAAGGCTCAGTAGCCAACCCTTGAATTATTCACTCCAATGTTACATATTTATAGTGCAATGGGGGATGCCACCTCAGAGAGATTTGTTCTAGATCCTAAAATCATGCATGATGACTAGGCTAGGCAATCTTAACTAACTCATTAGTCATCACTTGAGAATATATTACTAATATCCTAAATGAATAATACAAATATAGGTGACAATTTAAACTTAGTGATTAGTAAAGGTAAGCCATAGGCTAACAAAAATTAGTTAATTTCAACAAACTCATAATCAAAATAATTTTATTTTTTTAAAATAAATATAATTTAATTTATAAAAAATGTGCATACCATCGATACATCTATCACACAGCCAAAAAGTTACACATAACCAACTAACCAATGTTTGTAGATCCCTTATAAAGTTAGAACGAATGTGCATATATTTTCTAGGAAAAAAATTGGCCCAATTATATTAAAATATATAATTTTTTTTCTTCTCCAATCTCTTCAAGAGGAGATTCCTTCTACATCATCTTTTCCAAGAAGATTCCAAAATATATAAAATCCCCAATACAAAGCACATAACATAGCACAATGCTCTCCAACTGTGATCCAAACTGGAATATTAAATTACATATAAATTGTTTTATTATGCAGCAATACCGAACATTCCATCAAAAGCATAACTTCTAAAAAAAACAAAAAAAGGACAGGAACAAAACTCTCCCAAATACTAGTGGACCCTTATTTTCTTTCTTCGTCCCTCTGCTCCATTGATCCATTGATGATAGTAAATATAGCCTTCACTTACTTCCAGTGCCAACTTAGATTGCTTATCAGCTTCCACATTGTAATCCTTGAAAATATGCTTGATCCATGGATGATAGTAAATATAGCCTTCACTTACTTCCAGTGCCAACTTAGATTGCTTATCAACTTCCACATTGTAATCCCTGAAAATATGTTGATATTTTATAGACCTAAAAGAGCTTGTTAATTCTTTTATCCTACTTTTCCACCCTTCCAAAGCTGCAACCTTGAGGCTGCCTTTGTTCAATAGCCAATCTATAACAACTTTTGAAACTCCCATCACCTGGATACCAGAAATAGTTATCTTTTTTTCTAGCATGAAGGTTGCCCATGCGCTGAGAAGCTCAGCTTTGGTGTTTGTTCCATTACCACAATTGAATGTCCACTTATACTCTTCATCTTCAGAGGTTTTTATGACCCCACCTGCTCCACACTTGATGCATTCCTTCTGAGTTGCCCCATCAAACCAGGCTAATGCATCGGCACTATTATGTGAAATCAAAAGATCCCCAGGAATATTAACTTTTTTATCTGTGGTTTTAAAACTAAGAAGTGCCTTCGTCTTGTAGATCATAGTCACAACAGAAAGACAAGAATCTTTAAAGAGTGCTTTATTTCTTTCATGCCAAATATTCCAACAAACATAAGCTGGAAATTGGGGGGATGTTGAAGTGTCCTCAATCCAAGTTTTTATGCCTTCCGCCAAATTAGTTCCAAACCAGCCACACTTAAGGTTAAACTCAAGAATCAAAGTATCCCAAATTTGTTCAGCAAAGGAGCAGGAAATAAGAAGATGCGTAATTGTTTCTGAATCCACCCTACAAAGTGGACACCTCCCAGGTCCTACCCAGCCCCTTCTTTGTAAAGATTCCCAGGTAAGAATTTTCCCCCTCATTGCTAGCCACGGGAATGTAAATTTTCAGACCCCAACCCAATTTTAGTCTCGCTGATTTTTCAGCCAATGTTTAGTGCCCAAACCCGGTTTTATATCAGCATATAAAAACTTAGCAAAAAATTAATTTCAAAACTGAAACATGAGGATTCTGAACTTCGTTTATAATGCAAAAATAAAATATTAGCGGCATATAAAACTCAGAAAATTAATGACACAGAGATTTTCAGTCTAACATCGACCCTGGAAAAACCCACAAGGAGAAAACCAGTGAGAGAGGGAGATTTTTATTATTTAGGAGCTTCAAAGAAATTTTGTTACAGCATGTTCATCTTCAGAAATTTAATGACAAATTTATCTCGAAAACCATGCCAAGTCTTCACACAGAAAATGAGCCAAACTCCTCAAAACTCTTTCCAGAATTTTCTGCAATAAATTGCAGATCCGCTCCTCGATTTTTGTGCCTCCAAAATGTTGTACGGATGCCTCAAAATATGTGCCAACAGTAGAAGATAATTTCTGGGTGTATTAATGGTTGTATGACCTTCTAGAAAACCATGCCACACTTTCAAGAAAATGCACACACCAACTCACCTCGATTTTTGTGCATAAAGACGTTGTATGGACTGTGTAAATCCGTACTGTACGGACTGTGTACAGTTTTTGTTCCCTCCTCGAAATTTGTGCCAAACCCGAATCGTACGGACTGTGAAAATACATACTCTACCACCAGTAATAAATGTTACTCTCCTTTCTTGATTTCTGTGCTCACACGAGACTGTATAGACGTTGGAATCCGTGTTGTATGGCCTCTTGTATATGCTGAACTCCTTGCCTCGAATTATGTGCTAGTAATATACCTTGGAATGTGTGCCCTAGCTCTCAGAAATGGCTGCTCTCTTGATTCTCGAAAATGCTTTCTCTCTTTCTCTCTCAATAATGAACCAACAACCCAACAATGGGTGTGCCCTCCAACCCTAATCGACCTAATGAGGTAGGTGAGGAGTTTTATAATCCAATGGTTGAGATTAGATTAGATGAGTGGCTGAGATTAAATGTCTTTTCATTCACCCTCACTAAAGTCATAAAGTCACCTTTTAATTTTCATCTCACAAATTAAATGACTAGGGCCCACATTAGGCACTTTCTCACCCCTTAGGCACCTAGAGATGAGAAACACTTGCCTAGGTACTTTATTTGATTTAAAATTTAACACTCCCTCTTACCGAGGAAAGTGTTAATCACCACTCCAAGCTTGTCCATGAAAAATACAAACTTTCCTCTGCCCAATGCCTTGGTGAGTATGTCTGCAACCTGCTCCTCTGTAGATATGTACTGTAGCTCCACAGCTCCTCTCTGAACATAGTCACGGATGAAGTGATAATGAATCTCGATATGCTTAGACCGGTCATGAAAAGATGGATTCTCCGAGAGTTTAATGCAACTTTGATTATCACACTAAATCACAGTAGGCCTCAACGGCACACCGAACAATCCCACCAGCATCTTGCGAAGCCAAAGAACCTCACAACTGGACTGACTAGCTGCCATATACTCAACCTCTGCAGAACTCAAAGACACTGACTTTTTCTTCCGATTGGACCAAGACACAACTGTTGCTTCATGTCACTGACACATCCTGCCCAATCCGAATCTGTATAGCCAACCAAATTAACTCCATATCCTTTGTGAAAGTCCAAACCATAATCTACCGTACCACAAAGATACTTGAGCACATGTTTTGTTTCCACCCAGTGCACTCTCCTAGGCTCCACCATGAACTGACTGAGAGTGTTGACAGCAAAACAAATATCTGGCCTGGTAAATTGACCAAATACATCAATGACCCGATCAACTGACGATACAAAGTGGAATCCACCAACTATGACTCAGAAGCATGAAGCTTCTTCCAGTTGGTAATCATGGGAGTGGTCATGGGCCTGCTATCCCCCATCTGAAATCTTCTCAGAATGTCACACACATACTTCCCCTGTCCCATGAAGATGTGTCCAGGCTCCTGCCAAACCTCCAATCCCAAAAAGTAATGCATCAGTCCAATGTCAGTCATCTTGAACTCTGAAGCAAGGCTCTCCTTGCAGTTGTTGATGAGTCTCTTTACCCCTGTAATGAAAAGATCACCCACATATAACAGAAGAATGAGAGGATCCTCTCCAACCATAATGAAGTATAGGTTGGGATATGCCTCACTCTTCTCAAAACCCAACTGCTACAAATAGGCATTTATCCTTGAATACCAAGCTCTGGGATCTTGTTTCAGCCCATACAATGCCTTCTTAAGTCTACACACATGAGACTCTCTCCCATGCACCTCAAATCCCAATGGTTGCTCAATTTACACCTCCTCCTCAATAAGACCATTCAAAAATGCGGTCTTCACATCCATCTGGTGGATCTTCCAACCCATCTCTGCTACAATGGAGATCATTGCCCTGATCGAAGTGTATCTAGAAATCGGCACAAAGGTCTCATCATAGTCGACTCCCTCAACTTGAGAAAAACCTCGAGACACAAAGCGAGCTTTGTACTTCTCAATGATGCCATCTGCAACGTGCTTGAGTTTATAGAGCCACCTGGAATTCACCATTGACTTCCCCTCAGGTCTAGGAACAACTTCCCAGACATCATTCTTCATGATGGAATTGTACTCTTCCATCATGGAATCTTTCCATACCTGTCTACCAGTGGCCTCCTCAAAAGTGGAAGGCTCGGACTCCCAAATACTGCTCACCATCGCGATGTAGCTACAAAACCTCTCGGGAGGTTTACTCTCCCTCACTGCCTATCTGGGATTCCCCACTGAACCCTCTGCATCCCTCAAAGTGTCCTGAAGCCACTTGGGATTCCTCCTCTCTAAAGTAGTGTCCGGTGGAGGGGACTCTCCTTGCTCAACCCCATCTCCTGAAGACAATAATCCTATAGTATACTTTGTAGTACTCGATCCTGTAACCTACGGACCAGTAGCCTGTGAACTTGAAACCTGTGACCCTGTCACCTGTGAACCTATCATCCCCGAAACTGGTGGCCCCAAACTCTGTGTCACTGTAGTCTATTATGGACTCACCTAAATCTGTGGTGAAGACTGTTCACCCTTCTATGTCCCTCTAGACTTCCTAAAGGCTCTGTC
The DNA here is from genome assembly GCA_010110895.2 of Picea sitchensis. Taxonomy (NCBI): domain Eukaryota; kingdom Viridiplantae; phylum Streptophyta; class Pinopsida; order Pinales; family Pinaceae; genus Picea; species Picea sitchensis. The sequence goes on along the minus strand of SNQJ01S0022326.1, from coordinate 57,869 downwards.
CTCCTCAAATCTGACATCCCTCCTCAATACAGTCTTCCTCAAGGAAGCAAGGTATACACAGAAATATTTTGAAGTCTCACTGTACCCAACAAAGATCCTTCTCTCTGTCGTGGGCTCTAGCTTTGTCCTCTTCTCAGAAGGGACATATGAATATGTGATGCACCCAAAAATACAAAGGTGCCCCACCTCATGCTTCTTCCTAGAAAAAGCCTCCTCAGAAGTCATGCTCCCCACAGCCTTGTGGGGACTCCTGTTTTGCAGATAAACTGTACTGTAGCATGCCTCAGCCCATAGAAATAGAGGCAACCCCTGATCATGTAGCATGGCTCTCGTAGTCCCAACTATGGCCCTGCTCTTCCTCTCTGCAACCCCATTTTGTTGCGGGTTGTAAGGAACAATCAACTCCCTCCTGATGCCCTCTCCTGTACAGAAGTCCATGAACTCCTTGGAGGTATACTCACCCCCATTTTCCAATCTCAGGACTTTGATTTTCTTCCATGTCTAGTTATCCACAAGAGATTTGAACTCTTGAAACCGACTGAAGACCTGTCCTTTGGTCTTCATGAAGAAAATCCAAGACTTCCATGAGAAGTCATCAATGAATACAACATAGTATAGGGAACCAGTCAATGATTCCAAAGACATTGCGCCACATACATCTGAATGTATAAGATCAAGTATCCATGTTGCTCTATTGTCACTGCTCGGAAAAGCAATCTTGGTGTACTTTCCCAAAGCACACCCCTTGAAAAAATCATGGTGCTCTGAACTGAAATCTGGAACTCCTGTCACCATCTCCCTCAGAACTCTCAAAGCCTCATGGTGCAAATGTGCCATCCTCCTATGCCATAGCTCACATAGGTTACTACTACTTGTAGTATGAATCAATCCTCTCACTGGATGGAACAAAAACTTGTACAAACTCTCATGTCTAGTACCAATCACTTTGGCCAAAGTGATGCTAGACCCTCTAGGGAAAAGAAGCACCTGCCCATCACAGAACAAGACCTCATATCCCTTCTCGTCAAAAGTATAAATTGACACTAAGTTCTTCTTCAAGCTCGGAACATATATAACCTCTGTCAAAGTCATGGGAGGAAAAGACTCCCTCTGAAATGAAACAGTCATGTTACCAACCACCTTGACCTCCTGATCATCTCCAAGCACTACCTCAACATTTCCCATCTCTATGAGGTCTGTCAAGTGCTCATGAACCCATGTCATATGGCGAGAGACACCACTATCAATATACCAAGTATCTGTATGAGTAGTCCTCATGGATATACACACAATCAAGGAAAATTCCTTGTCAAACTTGGTGGAAAACTCTTCCACCTCTATTGAAGTTGTTGTTTGTTTCTTCTTCTTGTTCGGACACTGACCTGCATAGTGCCCAAACTTATGGCATGCAAAGCACTTGACTTTTCTCATGTATTTCTTCCCTTCACCCTTGGGCTTGTTTCCTCCCTTTGGACCCTTTTTGAACTTCTTCTTGCTAGTGGTAGCAAGAGCCACATTCTCCTCCTCATGACCTGTAGATGAACTGCCATGTACATAACCTCTCTGGGTCTCCTCCTAAACAAATTCATCCCAAAGACGTTCCCAATTGGGAAGCTTCTCCCTAGCAACAATGCCCTCCACAAAAACAACCCATTGTTTGGAAACTCCATTCAATGATGTTCTCACAAGCTCACTGTCAACTATGGCCTCCCCCACAACTCCAAGCTCATCCCTCACCAGTGTCAATCTAGTAAGGTATGTGACCACATTTTCAGCCTTGGTCATTTTTATGCTCTTTAGTTTTTCCCTCAAAACCATTTTTCGGTTCTCATTTGTACTCTGGTACAATTTAGTCAAAGACTCCCACATCTCATAGGCATTTGCCTTCCCCGTCAAGTGAGGAATTAAATGATCCTTCATGGCATCAAGAATAATCCTCTTAGCCTTGATACTCTTCTTGGTGTAAGCTACAAGAAGAGTAGCATCAGTAGGTACCACAATAGGATGAGTAGTGGTATTTTCCACAATGTCCCACAACTCGTTTTCTTGCAAAAGCAAGATCATCCTCTCCTTCCACGCACCAAAATTTGTTGCCCCATCAAGTCTGTCCTCAACTCTCAAACCTGTGGCCATTGACCCTATTCTGCTGAAAATAATAAATTCAAAATTCTTCCCTGTGAAGTGAATGATCTCCCAACTTTTCTGACTGCTGAAATTTCTGCTTCCTTTCAACTCAGCTCTAATACCATGTAAATTTTCAAACCCCAACCCAGTTTCAGTCTCGCTAATTTTTCAGCCAATGTTTAATGCCCAAACCTAGTTTTTTATCAGCATATAAAAACTTAGCAAAAAATTAATTTTAGAACTGAAACATGAGGATTATGAACTTTGTTTATAATGCAGAAATAAAATATCAGCAACATATAAAACTCAGAAAATTAATGACACAAATATTTTTGGTCTAACATCGACCCTGGAAAAACCCACAAGTGGAAAACCAGTGAGAGAGGGAGATTTTCATTATTTAGGAGCTTCAGAGAAATTCTGTTACAGCATGTTCATCTTCATAAATTTAATGACAAACTTATCTCGATAACCATGCCAAGTCTTCACACAAAAAATGAGCCAAACTCCTCAAAACTCTTTCCAGAATTTTCTGCAATAAATTGCAGGTTTGCTCCTTGATTTTTGTGCCTCCAAAATGTTGTACGGGTGCCTTGAAATATGTGCCAACAACAACAGATAATTTTTGGGTGTATTAATGGTCATACGACCTTCTAGAAAACTGTGCCACACTTTCCAGAAAATGTACACAACAACTCACCTCGATTTCTATGCATAAAGAGGTTGTACAGACTTTGTAAATTTGTATTGTACGAACTGTGCACAGTTGTTGTTCCCTCCTCGAAGTTTGTGCCAAAACTGAACCATACGAATTGTGAAAATCCGTACTGTACGGCCAGTAATAAATGATTCTCTCCTTTCTTGATTTATGTGCTCACACTAGACTGTACGGACCTTGGAATCCGTGTTGTACGGCCTCCTGTATATGTTGAACTCCTTGCCTCGAATTCTATGCTAGTAATCTACCTTGGAATGTGTGCCCTAGCTCTCAGAAATTGTTGCTCTCTTGCTGCTTGAAAATGCTCTCTCTCTCTCGCTCTCTCAACAATGAACCAACAAGCCAACAATGGGTGCGCCCTCCAAACCTAATCGACCTCATGGGGTAGGTGAGGAGTTTTCTAATTCAATGGTTGAGATTAGATTAGATGAGTGGCTGAGATTAAATGTCTCTTCATTCACCCTCATTAAAGTCGTAAAGCCACCTTTTAATTTGCATCTCACAAATTAAATGACTAGGGCCAATATTAGGCACTTTCTCACCCCTTAGGCGCCTAGGGATGAGAAACACTTGCCTAGGTACTTTATTTAATTAAAAAATTATCAAGGAACAATTTAATCTTCAAAGGCACCTTCCACTTCCAGATAGATTTTTGCCAGGCTTCCACCTTGTTAAGATTTTTTGATTCAATGATAGTCAAACAAAAATTCTTAACTGTGGGCCCGATGTATCCCCTCCCGCCCACCTTAAATTGTCTTATTTTTCTGTGATGATAGCACTAGAATAAATGAGAGCTGCTCTAAACAATTTCCATTCCCTGTCTAGAATACCTGTGAGCCCCAAATCCATGCTTCCAAACCAATCAAAAGAGGACGACTAGTCTACTCTGGGCGAACTAATCTGAGCAAGTGTCTCGACATTTATGAGATGTAACACAATTAATAAATTTGGAAATAGAAAGGAAGAATTTCCCATACCTAGGATTCGGTCCTTTCCTAAGGCAATCTGGGTGCCATTCCCTGGAATCCAAAATAGACCATGAGTGATAAGATGAATCGCTTTTATCAGTCCACTCCAAATTCTGGACGCCCCAAGAATCATAAAAGAGGATGATTTGAGCCAATTTATTATTGAAGAGTTGTGAAGATACTTATCACAAATGACTCTATGCCAGATTCCTTGCCTGTTTAAGACTCTCCAAAGTGTATTAGCATCCAACGAGGTACTGAAATCAAAAATATTACGGATACCCCAGCCTCCAAAGGATTTGGGAAGAGCTAATTGGTCCCACCGACACAAATGGAGATTATTTAACTCATTTGATCTATTCCAAAGAAAATTATACATCAACATTTTCAATTCCTTCAGAACAGAAGTAGGAACCACCACCAGTGACAACCAATAAATGGGTTGACTCTCCAAAACATCTTTTAATAGTGTGAATCTGCCACCTAAGGATAACCACTTGTAACACCAATTACTTATCTTTTCTTCCACCTTTTTGATCAACTAGCTCCATTCCTCTTTACGTTGAAGACCCGCTTTAATAAAGAAACCTAGATACTTGAAGCCCTAATCCAGATCTATAAAATTATAAGGGAAGAGTGATTGGTATGGAAGCAAATCCAAATCAGATAAACCCACTTGATGAAAAGTAGATTTAGAAGCATTAATAGAGAGTCATGGGGATGAACAAAAGCTTTTAAGAATCTTATCGATTTGCCACCATTCCTGTACATTTGCGTTATTCATAATGAATACATCATAAACAAAGAGAATATGTAAGATCTTTAAAGATCTTGAGACTTTTATACCAACCAATCTTCCATCATTTTGGCTATCTTTCAGCATCAGACTCAGAACTTCCATAACTAGGATAAATAAAAGTGGGGAAAGTGGACATCCTTGTCTAATACCACGTCCACTCTTAAAAAAATCAGTGGCCTCCCCATTAATCAACACTGCAAAAGTAGATGAAATCACACAACTTGTGATCCATTGTTTCATATTCTGTCCCAATCCTATATGGAGGAGGATCATTCTGAGCATGTCCCAATTAATACAATCATATTCTTTTTGTAAATCCAATTTTAAAACCAAGGATTTGGATTTTTTTCTTTTTAATACTATGGATACATTCATGCACAATACCAATTGCATCTTGAATCTACCTTCCATGAAGGAATCCCAGTTGTTCCTCCGATAGGGACTTCGATAGAAAAGGTTTTATCCGGTCTTCTATAATCTTAGAGATAATTTTATAACTTAAGTTACACATCGAGATCGATCTAAAGTCTCCAAACTAGCTGGGTTTATTGACTTTAGGAATACGTGTAATGAAAGTAGAGTTTAATGCTCCTGGTATAAAACCTTTTTGCCTAGACTCTTCAACCATATCCAAAAGATCATCCCCCACAATTTCGAAATGATGCTTAAATAACTCCACTGTCCAACCATCTGGACCTGGACTCTTGTCCATTTTAAAGTTTTTTAAGACCTTCATCAATTCCTCTTTATCAACCGGCTTGTAAAGACCCTCTGCTTCAGTGCCCTCAATCATTCTGGGAAAGAAAGAATCCACCCTAACCTGCTCTGCAATCGGTGCTCCATGCTTCTCCTTATAAAAATCTTTAAAGTGATTCAATGCTGCTAATTTTATCTACTCCTGTCCCCTGTGCACTAGATCTTCGTCACCATGAATTTCCCACAGATACTTAGTATTTCTTCTAAAACTCACAAACATGTGGAAAAAATTTGTATTTTGGTCACCACTCTTAATCCATATCACCCAACTGCGCTGATACCAAGTCTCCTTCAATTCCTTTAGTAAAGTATTTCTTTCCTTCTCTAGATCTTCTAGTGACATCTCCAACAAAGAAGTGCTTGATCCCTCCGCCAAATTCTCGATTCTATATGTGATCTCCTGCTCCATATTAGTCAGTCGGGCCGATTTGTTTTTCTGGAGAATCTTTTGCCAACTTTTAGTAAAAAATTTCAAGTCTCTGAGTTTCCAGACCAAACTCTTTTGTTTCCACTCCTCAGTAAGATATTTAGGATCTTTCCACACCTTTTGTAAAAGCAATGAGAAATCAGTCTCCCGAGACCACAGCGGATTGAACTTGAAGGGGAAGGCTTTATACACCAGTGGAAGATCTAATTGGAGTAGGATTGGTGCATGGTCGGAAATGAATGGGTATTCCACCCAAGCTCTGTAAATACCAACCGCCTCAATAAGGTCTTCCGACAGTAATGTTCTATCCAATATTTTGGCTACAAACCGAGTCCCCGATCGACCATTATGCCAGGTAAGCACTCTTCTCCCCGGGGCCACGTTGATCAACTTTTTTGTAAGAAAAAGATTATTGAAAAATAAATCCAAATTACCCAATAATACATTGCCTCCCCAGATTTCATCAGAAGATAAAGTCAAGTTAAGATCACCAACAAGGATAAGACTCTTAATGTTTAACAATCTAGAAGCAGTCAACTTCTCCCAGAATGGCTTGTGTTATGAACATGGACTGTATACATTCAATAAGTTTAACTCTTTCCGGCTTTCTAAACAGAAATCTGACAATAGAATTCCACCACAAGTGAGATACGGTACCAAATTGAAAAAATTGGGGTCCCACGCAACCAGAAGTCCCCCAGAGGTACCAACTGAGTTAACTGCACAACAAAACTAGGTAGGTCTAAGGGACTGAAAAAAGGAACGAGCCTTTTCAGAATGTACAAGGGTTTCCTGAAAAAACACAATATTCGGACGAGTCTTATCAAGGAAGCAATGAACCGAGGCAGCTTTAAAGGCACCGCCTGTCCCTCTAAGATTCAGTGAGAGAAGTATCATTACTTCTTTCGATCCAGGGCCTTCATAGCTCTAAGGGCCCCACCATCGGTGGAAGGAAGTGGAACAGGAGGGTCAATTGTAGTAAGAGATGACTTCTTATGTGCACTTCTTGTTTTGATCGAGGAAGTCTCAATACCCAATCCCCTTAACCAAGCATATTCTTTCCCCGATTTTTCGGAGGTATGCTTTGAAGAACTGGCCTCCCCACTCCCAGAATCTTCAGTGATGACAGTCTTTCCCAAAAACACTGGTAACTTCACTGTTGAATCAATATCATTAATAAAATGGATTAAGGACTCAAGGACAACAGACATAGTGGACTCCCCCTCTTCAGGCTCTCTATAGCCTAGAGGACAATTAGGGTTAATCGATAGTCTTGGAGAAGATTGTGAGGAGTTTAAGTCATTATTCTATGTCACCAATACAATGGAGGGATTGCATCCAATTACCTTATCTCATGAGGTAGAGAGACTGACTGATGAAGTCTCGGGAATCTCAAGCTGAGAGTTAACAAGGCTAGTACACAAAGGGGTAGACTCATCCAAAGAACGGCCTGATAACCCAACAGCCTCCAAATCACTCGAAACAGACCGAGAAACCTTTGCAGTAACCTTCTTAAGCCAGAATGAATTATTTACAACCTCGCTTTCCCATAATGACAAGGAATTGTAAAAAACAAGGCACTAAGAAAGAAGCTTACCCGAAACAGAACTTTGAAAATCCTTGTGACTTCTTTCTTCACCAAACGAGTGAGCTGCTTCGAAACCAATAAACTTCGTCTCCAAAGAACAGTCTAGTTCGCTATAAAAATGATGTGTATCATCCTGAGGCAGCTCCTCTATGGTTAAGCCTTTACAATCTCTTCTGAGGTGTGTTGTACTCCGACAGTAACTTCACCTAAAGGGGATCCCGAGGTAATCCAAGCTTTGACGAAAATGTAAACCCATCCATTAAATGTCTAAAGATTACAACAAACCTTGGTGAATATCCATTTCTACTAATACCTTACACACTTTGTGAGCAGAAGCTCCAAGATTTACTCTATCCACCTTTAAGAATTTACCTACTGCATTTCCTATCCCCAACAAAGCCCCCTCGTTCCAAAAAAATAGAGGGAGACCCGGTAACAAGACCCAAAGATGACGGAAGGAGAAATAATCTGTATCAGGATTAAATGCAACCCTCCACTTCTTAAGCATAAGATTTTTAGTGCCATTTACCCACATCCATTCTAACAAAAGTGCAACATCCTCCGAGAATTTGCACAGAAAACCGAACCATCCTTTTGTTAAGAAGAAGACGTCTGGGACATAATTGATTACAGGTGTCCAGATCTGCTCTATCCAGACAAAAAATTTCTCAACATTCAAATCGTTGTATGTGAATCTGCCCACCAACCCACTCTGCCCACCAACCCACAAAATGCCAACTGACATGTGTCCTCCAGGCCAATATCAGAGCCGAGGACCATTCTTTTTATCGATTTTTTTGCCACCCACTGCCTTCGGCCTGTTTGAGAATTTTTCTCTCTCTTGGACTTAAGGCTCGAGGTAATAAAGGTCGAGCTTCCTTCCCCTTTATGAGATTTGCACCCCGACACTTGAAAGGTATCCCCTCTCCCAGTAGCAGCACCAGACCCTCTTAAAGAATCACCTCCTGACTGTATGAACGTATCCAATGTAGGAGCAAGTCCTTGGCTAAAACTGCTATCAGGTTTCAGTTCGGAAGGCTTCGAAGTGCTAACAAGTCTAACTGGAAGCGTACTAAGTGAAATCCCTCCAAATGAGTCCGGAGTAATACTAGTCGCCTGCCAGAATGTGTCATCTGACTCATTTAATAATGCATTAACTTCTTTATTTAACACCTCCATTCGACTGAGTGCCATATGGACTCCACTAACAAAGCAAAATAAACAATATGACCGCGATCAACGGAGGAGAGTGACCCCAGATTCCAAGGAAGAATGGGAGTAAATGTTAAGACTCTGCGGGGGCTAATCAGTTATCCACCTGTAATCCAAGTACCTGAGACTTCTGCAGTAAAAATAATAAGACAAGACTACAGGAACAGTTACCCAAAAGGGTGACTCAGCCACTGGAGAAGAGGATGACCCAGAGTTAACATAGAACAGTTACAAGTCAATGACCGCTAACACCAAAAACTTCGCCAAATAAGAGGTTACAGAGTTAAAGCACTCAAAACAACTTCCTAAATGGTCGCTACTCATGGAGAAAGGAGAAAAAAACAACCAAAAAGAGGAAAAATGGAAGCTAACATAGTGCAAACCGATAACCCCACTCCAGAAACTAGGCTATCCAATTTCTAAATCCGAAAATCCGCCATGTTAGTCAAAACAAAACAGTAATAAATTGCTATTTCGAGAATCCCACCAAAAGCCAAATTCAAAACCCATCGGCTCCCTTTCGCTCCACGAATGTGCATATATAAGAAAGCAAAAAGTTGCACATATCCTAACTTTTATGATTACAATTCTTTATGCAAACAATCTACATTACATTAACATGCGGTGTGTACTTAGCAACAAAATTTATCAACTTCATTGTATTATTCTTTATGAATATAAAGGAAATCCAATTATATTGTAAAATTTTAATGATTTATTAAAGAAAATGAAAATATTCCTATGTGTAGTTTTGTTTGTATAGTTTTATTTAAATGTGTACTTTTGTTTTTTATAGTTTTATTTTGTAGGAAATATTTGAATAATAATGTTTCTTTACATCATCATAGATAATTGCTACTTAATGTTATGAGTTATTTAATTTGTAGCAAACTTTCATTTAGTGGTTAGAATTTGGTAATACATAAAGTTAGAGTTCTCATTGAAATTTTAACAATTTGGGTCTATTCTGAATGGGAAAACCCCTATGAACATTGTTTTGGCATACATGGATCTTGAATCACAGTAAAAAACTGCTCATCTTTGAATATTTTGGCGAACTCTTGTCATATTTGTGGCCATAAAAAGGATTCATTTGTTGCAAGATTAACTTACTTCGTTAATGTTATATACACTAAGATATATCATTGTTGTTGAATCCAATCACTGTAGCATATACAATGTGAATAACTATGTTGTTTGTTGAGTGCTTATTGATTACAATAAAAAATGGGTGAAGAATTGCTGACCATATTTGATAGTAAACTATCAAATTCCTGCACAACATAGTCAATACAATATCAGACCAAATCAGAGCCGACTCTTTCCTTACTGTGACGTTTGACAAGCGAATCCACTATGAAGTGTTGAATTTGTTGTCCAAGACAAAATTATGATAGCCATCTCCCTCTTTCAATGAGTACACCATGACAACGACATATATTTTCCATCACCACTGCCCCCAGGTATATATCTCACCTCATCTTCCATCACCGTCGCCCCTGGGTATATATCCCAAATTATATATACATATATATCCCACCCCCTCCACCATCACCGCCACCCTCAAGTTTATATCTTGGGTATATACTCAAGGGAGGTTGGGTGATGGGGGAGGTAGCGATTGTGAGCAATGAAAGTAGTAGGTGGTGGAGTGTGTTGGTAGAAGGACCACAGTATGGACCATACATCCATGTCATCTCTCAATATGTTGTTATGAAGATGTATTTGTTCATAGAAGGAGATTGCTCTAAGGATTTAGTCTCATAAGACAAATTTGAACTCTACATGGTGGATAACACTTGCCACATTTACAAGTGCATAGACCCATGCATAATCATAAGAGGTGATCCTGAGTCCAAGGTCTAAAATTTTCAAAAATTTGACAGTGAACATCATAACTTTAATGATTTTCTTTTTGAATGAGTAAGCTATTTAGATACTCACAAAATTCCCAAAATGGAGAGCAATAAGCACACAACTATTGAGCATTTAATGCTTTGTATGTTGGAGTTTACACCGTCATATTCAGAGTTATTTAGATCCCACAATGTAAACATCAACATATTGAGCATTAAATCTTCTATAACTGAATGTTTATTGCTCCCCTCCCCAAAAAAAAAAACATCATAAATTTTAAAAACATTATATTAAACACAATGTAAACTTTATACTTTACTAATAAAAACTAAAATGTTTGAATTTACTAATGCATTCAATTCTAAATAAAGTACCTACTAAGAAAAAAAAATAAAAATGTATAGCTATACACTTAGTTTAAGAGTAACTATGGCACTATATAAAATTAATTGCAATGTAATATTATTTTATCTGTTTTCCCTAAATTTGTTAATTAACTTGTTGAATAGTGAAATAATGTGATAATTATGATCATCAAATATAAACAATAATAAAGACTTACTTAAACCCATAAATATCAAAGTTCAACGTGTTATTCTCTACATCACACAACCACAAGTAATTCGTAATATATGTATTTTTTTTATTGATAATAACAATTAATTGGCTCTTCCTTCCTCAAAGATTTTTGCCACCTATTGAAAACACTACACAAAGGAAAAAACAACAACGAGCCATCAAATATATTGCAAAGAATCGAATAGTGAGAAAATAAAAAGAGGACAATCAATCATAAAACAAAAGAAACAAATTCTTTCTTTAATTGTGAAAGAGACCCATGTTGCAAAAGCGAAAAAGACGTGTAAAAAGAGGAACTCACTGTTCATTATATCATTCTATAGTTTTGGTATCCTCGCTATTGCCTTTATGGGTTACTCATAACCCAAAAGGTCAAGATTCAAAGTTAAAAAATGACTACCACAATATTTTCCATAAACTTCATGGAAAGCTAAAGTATTGTTAGTTATAATGTTAATTATACTGAATAAAACTTGAATTTGTTGAGGACTAGAATAGTTATAATGTTAATTATATCGATTAAAACTTGTTTTTGTTGAGCATTTAGGATTAGAAAGGCCAGATCAATGATTTATGCATGTTTATAGATGAAAGCTAATTGTCACCTCAACAGTACTATATTTATATTTAAGATATTTGTTTGTTTTTTCATAACAATGAATATGAATATAAATCCAATTAAATAGAAAATAATTTAACAATCTATTATGATTTAAAATTATGTATTTAGAAAATTAATTTTTAAATATGAAAATATTTAGAAAAATAATTTTCAAATATGATAAATTGTAAATTATATATTTAGAAAATTAATTTTCAAATATGACAAATTGTCAATTTATATTTAGAAAATTATGCACTTGTCACTACTATTTAAAATTATATATTTAAAAAATTAATTTTCAAATATAAGAGATTAAAAATTATATATTTGTCATTATGATTTAAAATTGTATATTTAGAACATTAATGTTCAAATATAATAAATTGAAAAAATAAAATTAGGTATACATTCTCATTATGATTATGTATTTGTCATTATGATTTAAAATTATATATTTAGAACATTAATTTTCAAATATAACAAATTGTCAAAATAAAATTAGGTACACCTCCATTATGGTTATGTATTTGTCATTATGATTTAAAATTATATATTTAGAGCATTAATTTTTAAATATAATAAATTGTCAAAACAAAACTAGATGCACATCCCATAATCCAACATAGCAAAATTAGTTACACATCCCATAATTACATTCTATTATGATTTAAAATTAAGTATTTACCATTTAATTTAAAATTATATATTTATAAAATTAATTTTCATCAAAATAAAATTAGGTACCCATCTATTAAAATGGCGGGATAGATCAAAAATTACAAAATTACACATCAAAGTAAAGTAGTTGGATCAATAAAAAAAATAATTTAAGAAATTAAAATATTTGATAAAATGTTTTTATTTTTCTAAAAAATAAATTTAATATCATTATTCACATAATTTTGAAAATAGTTTGAAAACATTGACACAAAACTTTAGAAATAGTTTGAAAAAATGGGCTAATTAATGAGAAAGCTGTAGTTTGAAAAAATGGACTAACTCATGTGAAAGGTATAATTATTCTAGAAACAAGGAATAATAAATAATTTACCTTAAGAATTAAATCTAAATTAAATTTAATCATTCATTAAGTTTAATTTTAATTATGATTTAAAATTATATATTTAGAACATTAATTTTCAAATATAACAAATTGTCAAAATAAAATTAGATATATCTATTATGATTATATATTTGTCATTATGATTTAAAATTATATGTTTAGAACATTAATTCTCAAATATAACAAATTGTCAAAACAAAACTAAATACACATCCCACAATCCAACATAGAAAAATTAGGTACACATCCTATAATCCCAAATGACAATCTATTTTGATTTAAAATTAAGTATTACCATTTAATTCCCATAAAACTCTGGAAATAGTTTGAAAAAATGGGCTAACTAATGAGAAAGCTATAGTTTGAAAAAATGGACTAACTCATGTGAAAGGTATAGTCCTTTGTGGGCCAGGCACTAATAAACAATTTACCTTAGGAATTAAATAGGTTGTCCGTAAGTAAATTAAACTTAATCATTTATTAAGTTTAATTTTAATTATGATTTAAAATTATATATTTAGAATATTAATTTTCAAATATAACTAATTAAAAAAAAAAAAAAAAAAAAAAAAAAAAAAAAATAATTATCAAAAAATAAAAAGAATTAATTTTATATTATCTCACATAACAAAATTAGGTACACCTCCCATAATTCCTATTATCTCACGTAACAAAATTAGGTACACCTCCCATAATTCCAAATAACAATATATTATGATTTAAAATTAAGTATTTACCATTTAATTTAAAATTATATATTTATAAAATTAATTTTCATCAAAATAAAATTAGGTATACATCTATTAAAGTGGCGGGATAGATCAAAATTTACAAAATTACACATCAAAGTAAAATAATTAGATTAAACAAAAATTACAAAAAAAATTAAATTTAAGAAATTAAAATATTTGATAAAATGTTTTTATTTTTCTAAAAAATAAATTTAATATCATTATTTATATAACTTTGAAAATAGTTTGAAAACTCTGGAAATAGTTTGAAACAATGGGCTAACTAATGAGAAAACTATAGTTTGAAAAAATGGACTAACTCATGTGAAATGGATAGTTTTTGGCGAGCTAGGGACTAATAAACATTTTACCTTAGGAATTAAATAGGTTGCACGTAAGTAAATTAAATTAGGAAAGCCATTAGGGTTGCTTCTAATGAGTCCTTACAAAACCCCAATTAAAAGGAAAAAATGCACTTTACCAATAAAAGGCAAGAGAAACTTTCACAACTATATAAGTTGGATCATAAGAAGTTCTGGAGCCAAATTTGAAACCACAATACTACATAAAATAATAGGATTCCCTTAAGGGACTGAAATTCCTACCTTAAAAGTATTTACGAGTTCCCTAATGCCATGGACACCATTCTTATTGTCCCTACAAAGGAATAAGTTTTTTCTTTAGATGACATAGAGTTCGAGTTAAGCGGCTTGCAAATGGGAAAGCTAAGGACATTGAAGGATACCAAGATGCTTCCCTAAACCCTGGAAGCAAAGCCTCATTGTTCATATTTTTAAAAATGGGGATAGAAACAATCCCTCTAATTATAGGACCATTATGATTAGCCCGACTTTAGCCAAACTTTATGGAATTATTTTGGAAAAGAAGATTAGCCTTTGGATAGAAAGTCACGGTAAAAGAGCTAAAGGTCAGGTCGGGTTTAGGAGATATCATTCAACTGTGGACCATCTTGTTACCTTTAGGATCATTGCAGAGGAGTTCCGCAATACTAAAACCAATCTTTTTTGTTGTTTTGTTGACTTTATAAAAGGTTTTGACAGGGTTCCTAGGATAAACCTTTGGAATAGGTTGGAAGAGATTAAAGTGCCTCTCGAGTTGAGGGCTGCTGCAATAAGGATGTATGATAATGTTATTTCTAAGTTTAAAAACACTGAGGGCTGGTCAAAAGAGATTAACTGCAATATCAGAGTCAAACAAGGTTGTCCCTTGACCCCTACTCTTTTTGGCATATACTTTGACTGGAAAAAACATGTTGTGTCGGCCCTACTCTCACTGGTATAGTCATCGATCTTCTTCTTTATGCCGATGATATCGTTCTTATGGCAAGAAGTCCCCATGATCTTGAAAACCAACTAAGAATCCTCAAGGATTTTTTTCTCCAATATGGGTATAACTGTTATTATTGATAAGACTGCGGTCATGATTATTAAATCTAATAAGATCCCTTATGATACCTTCTTCTATGACAACAAAAACTTGGAGGAAGTGACTTCATACAAATATCTTGGAATTGGTATTCACCACAAGCTCAGTTGGAATTATAACATTGAGAAAAAGATTATTTGGGGATGGAAAAGTTATCATGGGCTTGAAAACAATTGTAAATCAACTGATCTTTGGAGTTGGGATAAGAAGAAACTCCTCTTTGAGACTCTTGTTACACCTGTTATTCTTTATGGATGTGAAGGCTGTAGTAACTCTCGTGAATCTTGAAGAAAGATAGAGCAAATACAAAAGAATTTTATAACCTATAATCTCAAAATTAAAGGAAATACGTCATATCCCATCCTCCTCTTAGAAACAAGCCTCTCCCCCATTGAGAGCATGGCTATGACTAGATTACTAATGTATAAGAGCAAGTTAAACAACATGGAAGACAAGAGGCTTCCTAAAATTGCTTCAAAATCGAGTCATAACCACCATCGACTCAAGCGAGGATGGCATAAAGATGGGGAATCATGAAAGACACCATTTTGTAGAATAAAGATATTATTAAGAAAAAAAGTCAAATCAAAATTTAAGGAGAAAATGTGGTGTGATAAAGAGTTAGAGGAAAAAAGAAAATTAAGGTATTATAAGGATGTAATCAACCATAATCTAGAAGATAGAAAATTATCTATTTGTTTTTCCAAGTGTAAAGAAAAAAATAAACATTGTTAAGATAAAAACAAATTCTCACTAACTCCATAGTGAAATTGGGCTTGGTCAATTCCTAAAAAGCCAAGGGATGAAAGAGTGTGTCACCTTTGTGACACTAAGAAGGTTGAAGATGAAAATGATTTTCTCTTAGATTGTCCAACCTATACCCATATTAAATATCATTTTCAAAATATTTGTCACACTACCAACCTTCCTAATCTCTTAACTCAACAAAAGTATGGTGATCTTGGAAAACTTTTCTTAACGTTTTTCTAACACATAAACAAAATTCTAAAAAATCACAAATAATCACTTACCCTCTTAAGATCCGAGTCTTAGTGGACTTAATCATCATCATCATCAATTTTTTTTTCTTAAATACCTTCTTACAACAATACACATGATGAGATGCACATGTTATTTTCATTATCCAAATAAATGTGTGAATGCACATTTATTGTGCAAATAAATATCTAGTGTACCAGGTTGCTTCTTAAACAAGTAATCAATTATATTAATATTTAATTGAACTTTTTTTCAATAGAAAAATTGCACAAAATTTATATTAATATTTAATTCAACTTGAGATTGATATTAAACCAGCAATCAATTATATTAATATTTAATATTTAATTGAACTTGAGATTGACATTACAGAGTTATATCTTTATTGAAATTTGGAAGTGGAGAAGGGAATATATTTCTCACATAATCCTTCGTACGTTTCATGTATTAGCTTTTTTGTACAATAAATTGACTAACGATTCAGATGTTTACTCTCACCAACCCTACAGATGTTACCTTCGCCTTCGTTTGACAGCTGGCCTGAGGCGACATCCAAACATTCTTTTCCCGATGGGCCTGTACTCTAGCCTTCGGATATTTATCACAAACGGCCGGCTCTAGTTTCTCTTACGGGGATCGTAACCATATTTAAATTTAATAAATCCACTGGTTTTTGATAGATCAAACACTCTAAAATAGTCGAGACGATCATGGCAGAAAGAAGCGTCGCCAAGAGATGGAGATTACTGCAGGGGAGCCAGCTGTGGGAGGGACTGACGGACCCTCTCGACTCTGATCTCCGTAAAAGCATTCTCATCTACGGAGACCATTGTCAGGCAACCTACGATACATTCATCAGCGACCGCGGCTCCAAATACGCAGGCAGCTCCAGATATGGCGGCCCTCATTTCTTCGATGACCTCGGCTTAACAAAGCGGCCGACAGAGTGGGGATACAGCCTCTCTAAATTCATCTACGCCACCTCCACCATCAAAGTGCCGGAAGCCTTTATTACGACATCCCTCTCCCGCGAGGGAGGGAGTCGCGAGTCCAACTGGATGGGTTACGTCGCCCACGTTACCGACACCGGGAAAACCCAATACGGGCGGCGCGACATCACGGTAGCATGGAGAGGAACCCTCCAGAGTCTCGAGTGGGTTAACGACTTCGATCCTGGCCAGGCCTCGCTCTCCACTCTCCTCCCCGACCAGACCGGACTCGACCGAGAGACCGACAAGGTGCTCAGAAACGATGTGAGAGTGCAAAGGGGCTGGTTCGATATCTACACCTCGGAGGACTCCCGCTCGCCCTTCAACAAAAGCAGCGCCAGAGAACAAGTTCTGCGAGAGGTGAAGCGGCTCCTGGAAAAATACAAGGACGAGGAGGAAATTAGCATCACCACCACGGGCCACAGCCTCGGCGCCACCCTTGCCACGCTCTGCGCCTTCGACATCGTCATAAACGGCCTCAATAAACCCTCTGGCAGAGCCATACCGATTCCCGTGACCGCCATAGTCTTTGCCAGCCCTCGGGTGGGCAACGATGCGTTCAAGAAAGTGGTCGACAAGCTCCCTGACCTCAGAGTCCTGCGCGTCACTAATAACCCCGACCTCGTCCCGCTGCATCCGTTCCTGGGCTACGTAGAAGTCGGTGTCGAGCTACGAGTCGATACCGTGAAGTCACCGTACCTGAAGAATCCCGGGGACGCCTCCCGCTGGCACAACCTGGAAGCGTATCTGCACACTGTGGCCGGCACGCAAGGTAAAAATGGAGCGTTTAAGCTGGAGGTGGATCGAAATATTGCCCTTGTTAATAAGTCCACAGATTGGTTGAAGGATGAGTATTTGGTTCCTGTTTCTTGGTGGGTTGAGAAGAATAAGGGGATGGTGCAGGGAAACGACGGGCACTGGTTCATGGCCAAACCTCCGGACGAAGATCTTGCAGATTAATTGTACATTTGTTGCATGCAGCTTAGCATTTGTATATTTAGCAGCGTTTAGCTTCTGTTGTGTGATGTGTCGCCTATATTGCCACCTGTATCGATCCGACTACATAAATAAAACACTGAGATCCAATACTGGACTGTCTCAGCATAATCTTACTCGCATACATTGTATTTTGCTTCATCTCTGGTTTTTCGTTAGTACAGCACATACGCTGATCTCATCTCATCTCATCTGATCCGGTGAATCGTGATCTACTTTGTCGTTTATTGTTAACGTTTTCTAGATTCACCTTCTTATGTCAACTATTGTTCACATTTCGGATTTATCATCATCTACAAAGAAATACATGTTTACCGAACTTTATAAATACTAGCACAGCCGAAAGGCGGCTGTTGAACGCCTAAAGGCGGCTGGCTGTTAAACTTCCGACCGGTGATGTCAGATATCTTAATATTTTTTAATCAGGTAGATGTGACAATAAGTTAGTGAACATGGTAATTTTTAAACACGATTAGGTAAATGTAAAAAATTAAACATATAAACGGATGTCTTTATAACAGCTCGGAAGTTAATGGATGAAATCAGAATCATTCATTTATTGTGACCACTAAGAATATTCTAGGCATATTTAATCTCGTCCATAGAAAACGTATTAAGAACTAAAAACCTATTAAATGGAAAGGCGTAAATATAAATATAATTAAACAGATTTATCAGTAATTTAATTTGAGAATCTGTTTCCACATTTAATCATAATCTAATTGAGAATTTGTTTCTACAGTTAATTTGAGAATTTGTTTCTACAATTAATTTGAGAATCTGTTTCCACATTTAATCATAATCTAATTGAAAATTTGTTTCCATAGTTAGTCATAATAGTAGCTAAAATTTATTGGAAAAAGTTGGGTGAGAGTTTATGAAACTTCCATTGGAATTTCCACTTATCATAAGGAACAATTAAAATTCTAATGGTCATGGGTGGAGTGTCCACTCTAAAAGTGAGGTTTCATAAACTCTCACACATTTTTTTCTTTCTAAAAAAGAAAACTAGAATAATTTGAAAATATAAATAAAATAGAGATGTTATCTCAAACTCTTTACTATGTGGAAAAGTGTACATATTCCACTATCACCCCAAAGTCACTATCATTCCATAAGACAACTAATAGACAAGCCACCCACAATTACACTAGTCTCTCACATTAAACTAAGAAAATGAGATTCTAACCTAGAGGGTGTCCCTAAATGATCAAAGTGTTGTAGTGTGAATGACCTTTTGTCTCACATTAAACTAAGAAAATGGGATCTTAGCCTCAAGAGTGTCCCTAAAGGACTAACCTAACCAAAGTGTTGTAGTGTAAGAGATTATTTTTTGTCATAGTTTAAACACTCTATGGAATGATTTTTTTTCGACAATAGTTTCCGGGGACATTTGCCAAAATATGGAGATAAATTGTTAGATTAATCTGGCGAGAAATTGTTAGATTTGTAGATTTGAGTGATTATTTCTGTATAATACGAGTGCCCCAAGGGTTTTTCAACATGATGAATCCATTTCGCCGAATTCCAACAAAAAAAAAACCATTTCATAAAATAATTAGACAATGCCTTAAATTTCTTAAATTTTCCTTTAGTTGATGACAATGTGATTAATCTAATCAATAAATTTCCGAAGAAATGTGAAAAAGGTATGCAAAGTGTTTATTAAATCAATCACAAATCACCAAATAGAAATTGAGGATAATCCAAAATATATTCTTGTCAATAGAATCAAGGATATTTTCAACTATTTCAATCATGTGTAGTGGTCAAAGTGAAAGAAATAGTGGATTTAAAATGTGTTCCCAAATATTATGCCATAAAAAAATACCACATTACTTTAGATATTATATGTGACCAGAATAAAGTCGGAAAGATGCTAATAAATCTGTACTCATATTGACAAGGCAAATATAACATGATTGCAAATACAAAATTGATTCCTTGATGAGATTATGACCTAGACATGAAGTGATGGCATTCAAAACATGTATAATTCTTGTGTTTGGTCGATTTATTCCATTTAGATTGCAACCATATAACCACAAAAGAGTGGTGTGATGATTCAAGAAACATGAAATGAGAAAGTATTTAAGAATTGTAAAGTAAATTCCAAACTACAGCTTGTTGTATCTCATTTGTATTTTTGCTCATAAACTATGGAATGCTAGTTTTTACTGCATTACTGTTAAAGCTTTATTGGAGGTTGAATTTAAAGTTTGACTAAGTGTTTGACGTAAGTTACAATAAATTTAACATGGTATCAGAGCTTGGGCTCTTAGAGGTTTAGTGGAAATATTTTGGCACTTGGATAGCAGTCATTTCTAGGGGTTTTTGCTTGGAAGAAACAAGGGAAAAAGGGTCTTTGTCAATTTGACAAGGACTTTCAGTCTCATGTATGGGGATAGATTAGAGGGGATCTCGAACTACCTGTAGTGGAAGGTAAGGATTGCAGTTGTTCTAAGGGAGAACAAGTTGTGGGAATTTGTGAGTACCACAATGGAAGTGCCTTCGTTAGATTCCATTTCCCTAGACCTCCATGAGGTGAAGGAAGCAAGGGCACATAGTATAATTCTGGATGGAGTGAAAGACCACCTGATCCCACATTTGGCTGAGACGCTGACAACCAAGGAGATGAGTGATGCATTGATAAACTTGTACAAGAACATGAAGATGGCCCTACGCGAAAAACTCCACAACACTAGGATGACCAAGGGAGAGAGTGTGGCATCCTATCTCACCAGGCTTAGACATGTGAATGATGAGTTGAAATTTGTAGGGGATATTATTCCAAACTCGAAGTTGGTGCACATAGCTTTGAAAGGCTTCACCAAAGAGTGGGATGTTTTTGTGAAGTGTGTGAGGGGGAGAGAGAAATTCCCATATTGGAGCAGAGTATGGGATGACTTTACTCGGGATGAGATCCAAGAGGGTTTTCAAAGTAGGGATCAAGAGAAGGCAGAGGGTGGTGCAGACAAGGAGGATGTTGCTTTTGTGGGAAAAAGCAAAGACAAGAAGGACATGAACAACGTAAAATTATTTTCATGTCATAAGACTGAACACTACGTTAGTCAATGTCTGAACATGAAGAAGATAAAGAAGGATCCAGAGGTATCAACATCAACTGAGGCTACTGAGTTTACTAATAATTTCAAGAAAGAATTTTCTCTAATGAATTGTCTTTCATACAATGGTTGTCTAGTGTACGAGGACATTGAAGCATGGTTTTTGGACAATGGCGCATATTGGGATATGATGGGAATGATGTCCATGTTCCTTAGTTTTTCAGAGATAGACTCATACTTCTATGTGGCTTGTGGGTATAAAACTAGACATGCAGTGAAAGGAGTTGAATGCATGAGATTCCAGCCAGAGTCGAGAGTTTTTCTAGAGTTGGTCGAGGTGTTGTTTGTTCCAGAGCTGTCAGTAAATTTTCTCTCAGTGTTAGCTTTGGAGGATGGGGGATGTGGAGTTGTGTTCTTTCGTGGAATGGTATTCCTATATCTAGATGGAGCTACTCCGGACACAACAATAGTGCTTGGTGTTAGATATGAGAGGTTATACAGGTTGTTGGGACAACATGTGGTTGGATCCAGTGGATTCTTGGATTTAGAATCTATGTCAGTGTTAGAGAGTGAGCAGGTTGCTCCGAAGAGTGAGTTGATACTGAGGATTTAGAATTCTTCTAATATTCTCATTGGACTTAACTGGTATGAGATGACATAGTTAGATGCTCAGGAGAGTGAGGAGACTCCTAGGAGCATGTCTTGTATGGATAGGTCTCCAGATCAGATTTCAACGCAGGTAGCAGTAGGGGATTCTAGTTCAGAGGGAGCATAGACTTCTAGTTAAGAGGGAGTAACTACAACAACATATGAGACAATGGGGTTGGAGATAGATTCTGGTGGAGGTTCCAAAAGTACCTCCCTCGCTAAGAGGGAGTGTTAGTTTTTGTATCTCAGAGGTACTTCTACATTGGCGGTGCCCAACATGCAGAAGTGACCGAGCAAAAGTCTCTCTCTAGTGACTTGACTTTATAAAGTGATTTTATAAAGTTAATTGAGGTCTTTTATTATTCAATGAGTAAAAGTGACTTTATAAAGTTTGGGTCACTTGAGTGATTTATGTGAACTCAATGAAAGATTAAGTCACGCCCGTTGATCTTGTAGATCAAGATTAAATCTCAACCATTGAGATCTAGGGTTAGAGAAGTTACTCATTAGTGAGTGAATACAAACAACATTTGAGAGATAAGGGGTGCACTTTTCAATTAGAGATTTAGATGGAAAGTGAAGAGATACATTTTCTGAAAGAGATTGAGCTAAAAGGAAGAAGAGAAGGAGAAACAAGAGGATTGGTGCAAATCCTAAAGAGATTTGGAGGCACACATCGTAAGGCTAGCAGATACATTTAGTGAAAAATACCATACAAATTTAAGAGCATGATGTACAAGTTTTATTGTTGGCCACACAACATGCATACATACATAGAAATCGAGGTTGTTTATGCACAAATTTTGAGGTGTCTTTATGGATGAGTGAATTTGTATAGGTCTGTACTGTTAGTACAGATATCAGGCGCATAAACCAAGGTGATTTTTGTTGATGTACATACTATACAGTGCATACCACTGTACAAAAATCTGAGCATAAATTTCAAAAAAGGTTATGGGATCAAAAGAAGAATGCCTTGAGAAGATTTCCCCCTAGAATATCTCCTAGCCAAAGATTCACCTTGTGGAGTTCCAAAATAAGTTTAGAGTTGATTATCAAATTATCCAATTCTTATTGAATTGATTCTTATGATTCTATGAATCCCCAAACTCCGTCAAAACTCTCTTTTTATGGTTTTTTTTTAATAATTTACCATTATTCTTTTTCGATTTTTAAAATGTTTTCATAGATTTTTTT
>SNQJ01S0022326.1:7873-34555 GCA_010110895.2 Picea sitchensis | reverse complement strand
GTAGCACCATCAGTTTGTGAGATAATTTGAAAATAAAATAGAAACTATTATCGCTCAAACTCTTACTACATGGAAAAATGTACACCATAAACATAAGAATCTAAAGGAAACTACAAGGCAAGCCACCCACTATTACCTCAATGGCCTTGTCTTTCACATTAAACTAAGGAAATGGGGTCTTACCCTAAGAAGTGTCCCTAAAAAATCAACCTAACAAAAGCATTATAACATGGAAGAATAATTTTTTTCTTGGTTGATGACTATGTAATTAATCCAATCACTAAATTTTCCTTATATAAGAGAAGTGTGAAAAATGTATGCAAATTGTTTATCACATCAACTACAAAATAATAATCCAAAATCACCTCATTAATATAATCGAAGTTATTTCCAATTATTTTAAATCATATGTGTAGTGTTCAATTTGTGAAAGAAAGAGTGGATTTTTAAAAATGTTCTCACATATTATGCCATCAAAATAAATACCACTTTATTCTAAGTATGAAATAACACATATGTGACCAGGACTTAGCATTTTCTTCTAATGAAAAGAGCTTCATTACCTTATTTTCATTTTCATTTACATTTACATTTAGGACACCATGTTCACGAAGGGAAAAGTAGAAACATGTTTATGTGTTCCTCAATTGTGATGACATCATTTTCTTAGAACTTGGGGAGCCATTTGATATATTTATCACGCATGTTGTGAGTATATCCTTGAAGCCTAGACATAACAAGAGGCATGCATACATCTGTGTTTTGCAAAACGTTTGTCTCAAACAAATATCGAATGTCTTCAACAATGGGAGAATCTAAGTAGTCTTTGAAAATGGGAGGTCCCTTGATCCTATGGATTCGTTGGTGAAATCTCTCAGGTTTTGGTATCAAAGGAAAAATGCCTTGAGAATATTCCCTTATTCTCTTATAGAATATTTCCTAGGAAAAAGATTTACCTTGTGGAGTTACCAAATAAGTTTAAAGTTGATTATCAAATTATTTAATTCTTATCATATTAAATCATATGAAATTCTAAATATTTAGATTTTACCATGTGAAGTTGCCAAATAAGTTTAGAATTGATTATCAAATTATTTAATTCTTATACAAAATAATAATCCAAAATCACCTCATTAATATAATCGAAGTTATTTCCAATTATTTTAAATCATATGTGTAGTGTTCAATTTGTGAAAGAAAGAGTGGATTTTTAAAAATGTTCTCACATATTATGCCATCAAAATAAATACCACTTTATTCTAAGTATGAAATAACACATATGTGACCAGGACTTAGCATTTTCTTCTAATGAAAAGAGCTTCATTACCTTATTTTCATTTTCATTACTTCATTTACATTTAGGACACCATGTTCACGAAGGGAAAAGTAGAAACATGTTTATGTGTTCCTCAATTGTGATGACATCATTTTCTTAGAACTTGGGGAGCCATTTGATATATTTATCACGCATGTTGTGAGTATATCCTTGAAGCCTAGACATAACAAGAGGCATGCATACATCTGTGTTTTGCAAAACGTTTGTCTCAAACAAATATCAAATGTCTTCAACAATGGGAGAATCTAAGTAGTCTTTGAAAATGGGAGGTCCCTTGATCCTATGGATTCGTTGGTGAAATCTCTCAGGTTTTGGTATCAAAGGAAAAATGCCTTGAGAATATTCCCTTATTCTCTTATAGAATATTTCCTAGGAAAAAGATTTACCTTGTGGAGTTACCAAATAAGTTTAAAGTTGATTATCAAATTATTTAATTCTTATCATATTAAATCATATGAAATTCTAAATATTTAGATTTTACCATGTGAAGTTGCCAAATAAGTTTAGAATTGATTATCAAATTATTTAATTCTTATCAAATTGAATCATATGAAATTCTTATGATTAGATTTACCTTGTGCAGTTGCCAAATAAGTTTAGAATTCTCTTATAGAATATTTCCTAGGAAAAAGATTTACCTTGTGGAGTTGCCAAATAAGTTTAAAGTTGATTATCAAATTATTTAATTCTTATCATATTAAATCATATGAAATTCTAAAGATTTACCATGTAAAGTTACCAAATAAGTTTAGAATTGATTATCAAATTATTTAATTCTTATCAAATTGAATCATATGAAATTCTTATGATTAGATTTACCTTGTGGAGTTGCCAAATAAATTTAGAGTTGATTATCAAATTATTTAATTCTTATCAAATTGAATCATATGAAATTCTTATGGTTCCGCAAAATCCCCCACACCCCTTGAAAACTCTCTTTTGGTTGTTTTTTTAATAATTCACCATTGTTTTGTTTTTGTTTTTTTTAATATTTTTCTTAGATTTTGTTTTAATTTTTTTTTTTAAATTTAAAATTTCTTTATTTTTCTTAAATTCTTTTTATAATTTATTTTGATGATTATAAGTTAAAAATATTTTTTTTTATAATTTTTTTTGGTGATTATAAGTTAAAAAAAAAAAAGTTTTAATATGTTTTGTTTTAATGGAAAGGGATGGGTGGGAACAAGTTTCAAAATTACCCTCCTCGATCTTTTTTATTTTTTAATTTCTCTTCCTTTCTTTTTAACTTATGTGTTGTGTTTTTTTTTAAATGATATTTTTAAGTTGATTTTAAAAATCGATGGAGACCCACACACACACACACACACACACACACATATATATATATATATATATATATATATTAGTTTAATTTTTAAAAATGATGAAGTCTTATATTTACACATTTGAAGTGATAAATTAGCATTAAATAAGTGGACATTTTAGAGTTGATTTGATGATTTTGTTTAGCCAATTTTTTAGGTTGTGGTTTAAAAAATGTTATAATTTTAAGCCTAAAAAAAATTGTGCTACTAGTAGACACACTTTTTTTATTTAGGAGTTGATTTTATAATTTTGTTTTTAATGATATTATTTTTTAAAGTAGTTGTTTCAAAAATGTCACAATTTTAAGCCTAAAATCAATCAATAAATAAAATTGCTACTTATAGCACCGCTTTTAAGTTTGTGAGATAATTTAAAATTTTCGGTTGCAAGGTTACTAGGTATTGATGATGACGATGATGAGGATGATGATGATTAACATCCATTGAGACTGAATTGGTCTATCAGACCTTAAGAGGGTAGGGGATTAATTGCAATCCTTTAGAATTTTGTTTTTGTGCTCTAAAAGCATTGAAAGAATCTTTCCAAGATCACTATAGTTTTGTTGAGTTAAAATGATAGGAAGGTTAGTAGTGTGAAAAATATTTTGAAATTGAGCTCTAATCTGGGTATAGGCTAGACAAACTAAGAGAAAATGCTTTCCATCTTCAATTCTCTTAGTGTCACAAAGGTGACACACTCTTTCATCCCATGGAGTTTTAGGAATTGACAAATGCCCAGTTTCACTATGGAGCTCATGAAAATTTGTTCTTATCTTAGCAATGCTTTTTTTTCTTTACACTAGTCAAAACATAGAGATAATTTTGATATTCTAGATTATGGTTAATTACCTCCTTATAATACCTTAACTTTCTTTTTTCCTCCTAACTCTATATCACACCACATTTTCTCCTTAAATTTTGATTTAGTAATATTTTTAATAGCATCCTTATTTTGCAAAATGGTCTATTTTTTAAAATTGTGTCTTTCATGATTCCCCAATGACTTAGCCAAAATTTGGGCATGTTATGCTGCATCATCATTGAGTCGAGAAGGTGGTTATAGATGGGTTGAAGCAATTTTGGGTATTCTCTTATCTTCCATGTTGTTTTAACTTGTTCTTATGCATTATGTATATAGTCATAAGCTGTGCTTTCAATGGGGGAAGGCTTTCCTCTAAGAGGAGGAAAGGATATGATGATTTATTTCAAAATGTTTCAATTTTAAGCCTAAAAAAAAGAGGGTGCTATTGATATCTTTTCATTCAATTTTAAGCCTAAAAAAAAGGGTGCTATTGATATCACTACATTTCAATTCAAGAGTTTATTTTAAGGTTTTGGTTGCAAGAATTCTCCTTTTGAGGTTACAATTCTCTTCGAGTCAATAATTATGTTATTTATCCTCATCACATTTTGATTCAAAATAGTTTTTAACTATATCTCAAGTCTAATAAACAGTAGCCCGTTTAGACAATTGTTAGCATGGGAAATGTTTGTTTTCAATTTCATAGGTTCACTCGGTGAAAGGGCCTAATCAAACCTCCTTCCATTGAAATCGTAAACATTATTCATCATGTCCCAGTTGTCATAATTTGGGGTATGAAAAATGAAATATAACTACCATGAAATACAAAGTACAATATCAAATGAATATAACTAATCTCATCTAGGAGAGGTAACTAAAGTTGGTAATACAACTGATGGCAAGGGGGAAATTCCACCTCTACCATAAAAACTAAACTTACGCCAAACCCTGTCATCTTCCTCACAAAGCCAAAATAGATTCAACTTCTCAGAACACTTCTCTATCATAAAACCAACAACAAAAAATGGAACAATTAATAACACGATATAAGCAATAATAGTCTATTACTAAATGCAAGTGAATAACTAGAGCATATAAGTGGTTGAGAATAGTCTACAAAATACTTAAAGACTCTAAAATTCAAATAAAATGTTAGCGGGTAAAACATAAGTGAGTAATAAATAAAATAGAAAAAATAATAGACTATAGGATACAATGTTTCAACCCACAAGCACCAAGAGAGTTGGGAACTACAACTAAGCCTAAAACTGTAAGATTATAAAAAACTAGGTAACGATGGCCTCTTTATTAACATATGAAGAAAGCTTATAAAGCCAAAAAAAATACCCTTTTCTTGAATTCAAGGGTTCCATTATACATAAATATCATGGCCCTAGGTGTTCCCTCTTGCTTAACTCTTGCCCTAGTGTTTTTTATTTTAGTTACTCTTAGAATTTTTATTACAATTATTCTCGCATATCTCCTTTAATTATATTTTCTCGTACCATAAATTCCAAGCACTTATCATTTTTTTAAATAATGTGGAGTGGATAACACAAATCTCAAATCCGCATGTCTGTAAGCCCCTAGCAATGTAAGTCTACATCCATGTTATTGAATTTTTCTCATCTTTTACCTCCGATTACCTTTTTGTTTCACTTCCATCTTTTATACTTAGTCGTTTTTCGAAAATGCAGATGCGGATTTGCATAAAAACTATTAAATGTTTTTTTAGTCACCCAAGTCCGCAATCCCACACTCACCAAAAAATTTTACTATGTTTTATTTTCCATTTTATTTTGGTACTTAGTTGAATTCAAGCAATGTGAATGCAGAGCTACATACCATCCCTCAATTCTTTCCTAGGTTTCCACCTCCGCAAGTCCGCATTCACTTTCCACTTTTCACTTATTTTCATACTTAGCCATATTTCTCATTTCAGAATAGACTTCCTTACTCCTCCTCACTTTTCCTTGTTCATAGGTCTGCATGTCCACAAGTCCACGTCTCCCTCAACAATTAACCATATTCACAATATCAATGCAGACATTTTCACCCTTTCCCAAAGATGTGCTCACAAACATTTAGGTCCACAACCCCGCAACTCTACATTTCCATGTTATACATGTATCATTTCTCATATATCATTTTTCACCTTCATAATTAACACTTTTCGTCCATCTTCACCATTTCCATTCATATTAATTACCCCTTCCACATTATTCGTCACTCGTAAAAGCATAATGTCATTGTTAATGCATAATACATCGATTAAGGGTCGCAATAAATTGAAGTTCAATGACAATTGATGACATTTAAAGCATGATCTACAATTGATTGAGTTGCCAAGGTAGTACATGGTGGAATTTAATAAAATAAAAAGTGCCAACCTGTAAGTATCGACAGTAGCACCACCTTTGTAAAAAGCAGAAAAGATGTCAAGTAAGAAGAAGGAAATGTTTTGTGGAGATACATTGAACACAATGGGTCATGAAGATCAACAGTACCAGTGGTCCATGGCATATAAGTACTACAAGTCTCTTCCTCCAGCAGAAAATAAGACGAACCTAATCTGCACCTTAAGAATAACATTGGTTGGATGTGTCCTGAAAGTAACTGAC
Source organism: Picea sitchensis (assembly GCA_010110895.2). Lineage (NCBI taxonomy): Eukaryota > Viridiplantae > Streptophyta > Pinopsida > Pinales > Pinaceae > Picea > Picea sitchensis. The sequence continues at coordinate 28,471 of SNQJ01S0022326.1, read as the reverse complement.
ATGAAAGAGATTGTTCAATGATGCGCAAAGAAATTTGTCTTTGAATGAAGAATAATTCAAATGCAAGGTCATCAACCCATTTCTCTAGCTCCTTCAACATTTTCTAAAATGCTACAACTCCCTGCACCAACTATGCGATTCAAGAGCGAGGAAGATGATGAATTTTTGAAGCAGCACAAGGGAGGGAACACATTGTTCAACCCCCAAGCTCTTCCTTGCTTCAAGTTTATTATAGGTTGTAAGAAAATATGTTGGTGATGACATACGAAAAAGGGCTGATATAATTCAGGAAATTTGGGAGCTTACCCAAAGTATTGCTAGCTTTTCCTCCAGAATAAAGAATTTCAAAGAATATTTGCAGAAATATTTGGAAAATGATGAAGGATTTTTCAAGGAAGTTGTAAACATATTTTAAGCTAAAGTCTCAAGTTTAAATGAAGCCCAGAGAAAGGAACAAAATCTTCCTTTGCCTTACGATATTGTTGACGGGCGAAATTGACCGTCCGTCAACTGGAAGAGTGGAACCGGTCCGGGGTTGTCTAATAACCCAAGTCGTTTGGGATGAACCACCCTGATGGGTTTAGCGGCTCCGTTAGCCGATCTAAGGTCCTAAGAAAACAAAAAGAAAACTAATCTACAATAACTAATCTAACTAAAAATAACAATTAAAACAAACTAAACTAATCTAACTAAAACAAAAGAAATAAAACAAACTAATAAAAATAATCTAACTAGAACTAACTATTAAAATAAAACTAACTAATCTAACTATTTCTATATATACAGTCTACTAATAATACTATACTAACTCTAACTAATTAACTATCTAACTACTAGTATAACTTATTCACAAATGTACAATGTCTACAAATTACAGATTTAAATAAAATCTAAAAAGCTCATTTATATTAAGGCAGAGAGAAAGATGTTACTGTTGATTTTATAATTTTATGAGCAGAAATAAAACAAAAAACTAAAAAGCGATATACTAATTCTAACACACATTAGCAAACATATGTCAAGCAAACTACTTCATTATACTAAACAAATTAACGAAAATAAATCCAAACTGACCTGGAAAAAACGCTCAAGATTTGTCCTGTGTACGATGAATATTTTAGCAGATCGGAGGAAGAAAAATCTCACCGAATAATACAGAAGCTTCTCATAAACACTAGCTATGATGCTCTTTAAGTTTGTTTACAAGACAAACAAGACATAAAATCTACAACAATCTTATGATTTATATATCTTCATCGTTAGATATGTATGCACAGACTTATACAAAATAATTCAATTGTTGAAGAAATGCATTAAATTTATTAACTGAATAAAGTAATTGTTGTATCTCTTAGGTATTGAAGAAATCAGATATGGATGAGACATTAATTGGTGTATCGTGCATAAATGGCTATGATAACTAAGTAATTATAATCAACTACAAGACATTGTAAACTTGATAAAGATTGATATGGTGAAGCTATGAAAGAGCATCCAATACTGTCTAGGTTTGTATTAGAAATACAGCTGGTTCTCCACAAATGAGGGATGATCAATATTACAAATAATAAGTATTTAGAAGACCCACCAGAGGGTAAAACATCCATGTGGAAGTTATCAAACAGTTCCTGAAAATCACAGGAAAATATCCCAAGTTTGATTAAACTAGGAACCTAAAATGAAAACTAAATCACACAAATATCTCTCCTGGTACGTCAGGCATGTCCCCATGCAGTTAGGATGTACCTGAAGGTGTTCAAAATGGACAAGTTAGGGGGCATTTATTAATAAAATGATAAAATCTAATTATATAGGTGGCTACGAGTCTTTAGATTAGTTGGTCTAAGTAAGACACAGAATCAACATCAATTCAAAATATTTTAAAGAGTTAAATTCAATTAACATCCAATGGCTATTTGAAAACAAATCATTTGCAATTGAAATTGTTGCTGTTTTGAAATCAAACAGACCAGAGATCAATCAAATGATTCTGAGGAGGATAGGTGTACTCTGTTTAAGTTTGTTACTTAATAAAAGTCGGAGGAACAAATCATGTCGAGACAACAATGAAATCATTTCATATCAAATTGAAATCAACATAATCAAAACAAATCACAATTGCTTGTGATTTGTTTTAATCAATTTCAGTTTTGATATGAAATGATTTCATAATCAAACAGTTATGAAACGATTTCATAACTGTATTGACATAACAAGCGATCCATGCCATGAGCGAATTAAATGAAAATTGGTATGTAAATTATCAGAAACGAAGTCATAGTGGAATTAATTGGTTGATAATAGGATCTGTAAGAGTTGTCCAATATTTTGTTATTGCTAATTGGGGTAAACAAAATCGATTGACCTTGATGAAAATCATTCCTTTCAAACAAATTATAACCAGATCTGGTAGAGATAGCATGGAGTGCGACCAATTCGTGGAATCAGCGAGGCGACATTTATGATAAAGTCCAACTTTCATGAAAGTAATCGAACTAGCGAGAATTACACAACAATCCAATCAGCGAATCAGTGGTAGGGCTTAACATGGTCATGGGTGTATCCAAAACCGTTCTATGATTCGGGTGTGAATATCATTTGCACAAGCTTAAATGAGAGTATTGTTTCCATAAAACAGAGTCATTCTTTCCAAATAGGAAACGATCAGAGTTGTATTCCGATTTAGAAAAGAAATTATATGACACATCATATTAAAGATGGTAATAACAGATTCACAGAAAATCGTTTGACAATCCACGACACCTATTCTCAGAAATCAAATCAAAACATGATCGTATTCTAAATCTAACATGAAAACTTCTTGTTCAGAGTAGATCCTAAAAAATCAAATGAAAGCAAACCATGATTTCATTAACCTTAATCTGGACAAATGAACAAATTAGAAATCAAATGAAAACCAATCAAATCCGATAAAAATCTATCAACGGCTAAACTGAGAATGATCAAATTGTGTATCCAAAATCGAAACTTCATTTATTTTTATCAAAGAGAAAAATATACAGGATAAACACATTATGAGAGCTATTCAAAGGATGAAGCGGGGTGTATTCGAAAACAAACTTCCACATCATTATATATTCAGTAATTCCTAAAACAAAATTGATATCGAAATTCATACTTGTATGATGAGAAAACGGCTTGATCATGACATTTTGGGGTTGACAACGGTAGCCCGATTCATTGATGTAACGATGGGACCAATGGTTCTCTGCTTCCTATCAGTTGTTTTAAGTTTGTCTCTTTGGCTGGTCAAAACTGCAACTTGACTTTCCATCGATTGAATTTTCGATTGAAGCGGAGGGAATGTCTATGAAATAGTTCCAACCACATGTATCCTTTGGTCACGCAGCATTTGTCGGGCCGTGGTGCTGGTGGGGGTTTGGTTACGTGTTGGCCGAGGGTTTGCATTGAGGTAGTTTGATCCACGGGTAGTGGAGTTATTCTTTAGAGCAGAGAGGCGGTCGAAAGCGAGTCATAAGGTTGACTCAGACGCGGATCACAATGAGTAAGGGTACTCACTAGCTATTAGCGTTCTATGTTGAGTCTGAATCCTCACTAAGGACTAAGACTTACGCTCAGCAGTAGGTTTGGGTTTATTCCTGGCCGATTTCTTGAAATAGGCGTTCGCTTTTACCCTTGGCATCAATGGTAGTTAGCGCTTTTTGCTCGCGAGGTTTTTATAGCCTTGACCTTCTGGAACAACATCACAGTAAGTTGTCACTCGAGTCTGACCGAGGTTTTAGGAGAAATTGGGACATGGAAGGGAGACACGGGTGACCTGGTTTTCAAACAACTCCACAGGATTGTCAATTGGACAAGGTATATCATCAAAACCATTTCTAGCGATAAAAGCTCGCCAACTATAATTGTGGAGACTTAAGTGATGAACGATGATAAGTCTGATTAGTCCATGGTGTAACAAGATACTATCGACCTTCTCCCTTTTAAAACTTTTATACATTTTATATAGGCTACGCTGGAAGTAGAAAGGCATATTCAGCGGTATCATAAATTATGAAATTAACAAAGCAGCGAATTGGTAGAGAAAAAGCGAGTCCATGTCGACCCTCCGGTCGTTACATTGCCTACTATCAGGTCATGACATCATGGTTTAAGCATGGATATGTGCATACCTCTGTCACAATATGTGACCTTCGAGGCAAACAGAAGTGGCCAAGGCACTGCCCACTTTCAAATTTTTTGAATAGCGCTTTGGCCTGTGGCTGCTAACCCTGTGGTAGAACTAATAAACTCCTCATGGATTTCCAAGTGGTGTCTTACAGCAGCTCCCCGACCATCAAAATTCAAAGGAGCAAACTTCACGGTACCACCTTCGTTAAAACACGAATCGTTGTACAAAAGGTGAACCCGGTCGTTATCCTCCAAGTCTTTAGAGATTGCTCCGGAAGTAGACAGTAGCAGGAAAAACTTTGGCTGGATTAAATTTCCGATTACGCTGCCCCGGTGCCATGGAGCCGAGAGCACCGCAGTAGAATCGGGGTTTGTCGCTTACCACCACGGGGCCGAGGAGGTGCCGCGAAGGGTTGCCAACGAGAGGTGAAACAGGATAAAGGGTAACATAAAATGACATTTCTGCGAAGGTGGTGGAGCTTATTCCTTCCATGCATAATAATTATTGCCAAGGAGTACAACGGCGTAGGTGTTCATATTCAACCACTGTGTATGGTTTTTAATAATCATGTCACTTTCGGTTCAATGAAATCCAATGGTAAGTGTATAATAAAACCTTGTAGCGCAATCTGGATTATGCTATAGTTTTAAACACCAACATACAAATTAGAAAACAATACCAATGTTTATTTATATAAGGATTATCTGATGTATCAATTCATATCGAGGGTTTAACCAAGGTACCAATGCGTTTTAGAACTAAGTGTCATATCAAATGAAATATATAAAGGGTTTAATCATAACACCTATATATTTTCATGAAACCAATAGTGTCCAGTAGATCAGATCAAGAACATGTAAATCAAATACCAATGCATATAAACCTAATGAAACAAATTACACAATCAATGAAGGAAGCATGATACGGATCAAAAGGTCTTATAGCTATTATAATGATAAATTAAAAGGTAAAGCGCAATGGGCATATCGACAAGGAGAATAACGACAGTTCAAATAATGATTTTAATCCGACTACGAAAGACCAATTTTTCAAGCTTACAGTCGTGAAAAAAAGCGAAATAAATGTCACCGTCTTCATAAAAATATAATTGTCGTTTATTTGAAAATCGCGACGAAAAATTGATGTTTTCAAAACATTGGTTGGTGAAACGGGTAATGGAAAAATGTGAATTATTTCTGCGGATATGAAGTGAATCTTTCCCCATGTTGGTTAAAGGAGAATTAAAGTTAAGAAGAAATGATATCTCACAAAATGGGCGGGGCCCTATGGAATAGAAGGTGATTTATTTCTAAAACTTGTTAGTCTTACTAAGAAATTAGAGGGTCCCAATTTATTGATGGATACCATGATCTTAACCAAATGATATTTAATGGGACAACTTAAAGCATCAAAAGTTGCCTGTGTTAATGAATTTACTGAAACCATATAATTTTATGAGGATGAAGTTGAAATATGTTTAGTTTGGTATATTAACATAAATGGTGAGGTGGATGACACATTGCATAAATCAGAGATGGATTTGAGGGAATATGGAAATCATTTGTTTGAAATTAAAACTAGGCATGAAATTACCGTGGCACCTTTAATAGAGTACATTGAGGAATGGTTGAAGAGATTAATCCATACACAGACAAAAATCGAGAATGGTTAGGTTATGCCCTCAGCCACCGGCAATGTGCACATAGGGCCAGGCGCAGGCAGGTGGGGATGATATTTTTCATCCACGATTGGATGACATTCATCTGCCGCTGGGTTTCTTCTTCTGTTTAATGGAACTACTTAAAGCACTAAAAGTTTCTTGGGATAATGAGTTTATCGAAACCATAGAATGTTTTGAAGATGAAGTTGAAAAATGGTTAGTTCGGTATATCAACATAAATGAAGAGGTGGATAACACATTGCATCAATTAGAGCTAGATCCGAGGGAATTTGAAATTCAATTATTCGATATTAAAACTAAACATGAAATCATTATGTCACCTTTAAGAGAGTACATTGAGGAATGGTTGAAAAAGGAATTAATCAAAATTACTGAACCAAAAAATCAAGAAATAGTTAGAGCAGTTATGCCACCTCAACCACAACATGTACATATAAAGGAGCCAACTGCAAGCAAGTGAAGGATGATATTTTTCTACATCACAGTGAGTCAAACATTCACTCTACCCTTTCAGTTTCTTCTTCTGTCCATTTCTGTTACAATCATTTATCATCTTGCCTTTGTTTTCTTTGTATTATGTGGCATTTAGGCTAATTATTGGTTGTCCTTATCTTATCTTCCAGGTATTTTCATTTTATGGTCCGCGGGAGCCCAATCCCAGTCCTCTTTGAAGGGAGAATGCATTTTATTTTCTTTAAAGACATTTACCTTTGTATTTAAAGAGTCATTATTATTTTTGAGATTGCAAGAGAGCTACTTGGGATATCACATTATTGTATTCTCAAAAACTTTGATCAGAAGCTTGAGTTACCAAATGTTTTATACATCATAATCTTTTTGGTGCTTTATGGAATGATAATTTAAAGCTCTCTTTTATTTGTGGTTAAATTTATATTCTCTCTATTTGTGGTATTGTTAAATGATCTGATGAATGTTGTGATGGATATATCATTTCTTTATATTCTATATGCATCTTAATATATTCATGTTGTAAATATTATACATATGAGTTTCTTTTAAAACACCTGGTCCCAAATATCAGGTGTTGCTTTCCTTAAATGTGAATGTAAATACAAAGTCTGATCATTCTCATATTTTATTTTCTTGGTATTATAATAACAAGAGGATTAACACCTCTCTAAAAATTTATGGGGATTAATATCCTCATGAGGTTGACCTTAAGATCGTAAAACAGTCTTTCAGATCAACAATGACCAATAATTAAATTAGATAATAATTAAATTAGTCGTGTTTGATTTATAATGTTTAAATTAGATGAATGTTCTCCTACATGCACTTGACATATTCCCTACTCTTAGCCTAAGAACAACCAACCTAACCTCTACATTTATCTTTGAGCTAGCTATAAAATCATCAAATTCATGCCCAACGATTTCAACCTATTTGGCGAGGAGCACTATTAATATTTCCAAGACTACTTCATTTAGATAATGGATTTCATTGACATTGAGTTTCCTTGAATCTATGCTCCATATGATATTATCTTTAAGTTTCACTATTGTGAGGTTTTCTTCATTGAGGAAATTAATTTGTTCACCTCATAATCCCCTTATGACTTGAGCATTTATCAAAATATTAAGCATCACATTAAGAAGGTCTAATGTTTCACCCTAGAAAACTTGCACACTATTGTCTTCATAATTAATGTACACACACAAATTAATATCTTCAAATGAATTATAAAATGAGCACGAGTTGAAATCAGAGTATATTGATCATGTCATTAAACACACTATATTAACTAGGACTATTGTCGTCGAATGTTGACTAGTTTCTCATTGACCTAATGGCTAAATTGTGTCACTGAATTATGGAGGGAACATATGATGATGAGCTTGGTTAAATACTCACTCACTAATGGGATATGATTGTCTTGTAGCCTTCATTATAAGTGTCTCCTTACCCTCTGTCTGCACTTTCTAGATTGTGATTTATTCCTTTAAATCAACATTTCATTTACTAATGGCTAAGAGGTTAGATCACATTTTATTTTCACCACCCATGATGCCTCAATGGCTAGAGGATGCACATCACCCATGTTCTAAATATATTCTTTAATTACTTGGAATTTTAGTTTATATTTTTAATAAGGAATTTGAAATAAAGTGAAAACTCTAGAGACCTTCAAATTCCAAGAGGGCATAAACTTGGGGATGATAAGAGAACCCAAAATTTAGAACAAACTTACAACGCCTCAAGTAAAAACATGTCTTCAATGATTCAATTTATGGTTTTACCCATTATATAATCTCTTGGTAGCTGGAATGTATTTGAAATACATTTATCGCCCATCATATCTTCAATGATTTTTAGCACTTTATCAGGTTAATTGTCATGTACTTTGTATGGATGATTTTTCACATTTTGTCAAGTTAATTGTTATGCACTCGGTATGGTTGACTGCAAATATTCCAATTCAACAAAGATTTCCATCAAAGTCTTGAGAAAAAATGCATGAGTTGAGGGACATAGTAGATTATAATCTAATGTGCAAATATTATGTTATTTGAATGCAATATTAGATCTCAATGGTTTGATTTATAGTAGTGGATTCCTAAATGTAGGAACCAACATAGGCCTTAACAAATTCCCTCATCAATGAAAAATTATTGGATGCCTCTTAAAATCCATTGTTGTAGGATGCCTCTTTTAGAATATACATTTGTTATTTATCAACCATGGGTTTTAGAATCAATTCTCATTGTATTTTCTCCAAAACTGTAAAGGTAGACCATATGAACCTAAAAACATGCTTACGACGTCAAAAATCATGCACATGTGCTTAAATATTGCATTGGAATTGGGGTAGAGTGCTCATTGGAATTGGAATATAATCCATCAACTTTATGATGCAAGCAATGGTTTCAATTCCAAAACCATGCATTTGGGTCAAAATCATGTATTATGTTAGAATATTTAGGTACTTAGGAATCGACTAAGATCAAGTTGGTTTAATGTGCCTTTAGGTAAAGTGTGTTTCTTCAATATGTTTTTGTAACTAACTAATTCAATGATCATGATTATGTTCTAGACATAAAGTGATCTTATGGCTCTTCTACTTGATTCTAATGAGACTTGATCCATAGATTAACACCTAATTAGTCCATGATATCTATTTAATGAGCATAGAGGGTCATTTACTAATGATCAATTCTTGAGAGATGTTCATGTAATCTATTTTCTTGTTTTCATTAATATATTGTCTCAAGTGGTCATGTTGGTTGGGGCCATGGACTATTTCTCTGTTTGAGGGTTTTAACCATGTAAGCACTAGTATACTGGTATTTGATCTATGTGTGTGAGCGATTTCTTTAAGGTGCTCATTATGTGTAGACATACCATGTTTTTTAAACATGGTATCAAAGTTTGTATGAAGGTTCCTATGAATATATGATCTCATTGTTAATTTAGATATCGAACCTATATCAATGCATGCAACAAAACACTTCTAAATTCTACCATTTTAAGCATTTTTGGGCTAAGTGAACTACTCCAATACATCTAAAGTGTCATTTGTAGTTTTCCAGCCTTTTCATTTTAGTTGAAAAGGTTTATGTTTTTCCCAAGATACAATCAATTATCTCAAATCTAGAGTTATATAGCTCTTCTTTTAAGTTTTAAAATTCCGAAACCTTTTATAAGTTATTTTAATTTATAGTTTCAATTTTTTTATTTCTGTTACTCATTTTTTCCCTTTCTTATCTACATATTCTCTTTGTCCCACACCTTGTGTGATATTGGAAAATCAAACACGAAGAGGAAATTATTTTTTATTATTTGTGTATGTTGTTTGCCTTGTGCCTTGCTTGATCCCAACAAATAAGAAACAAAAGGTGAAAGTTGCATTTTCCAGGTAGACTAACTGAAATCTAACCCTAAGCATATATGGTTTCAAAAGTGTATTTTTTTTTAAATAAGAAATACTTCAAGAAAGTTTTTCGAAGTAGGCATGCACTTCAAGAAAGTTGATCTTGAAAAAAAAAAGACAGAAGACATACAAAAAACCTCTTTTCATTTTTAACATTCACTATAATTTTGTTATATAGCTCACTTGGTTAGAAGTTACTTTTCAGAAATAAAGGTCTTTAGTTCAAGTTTTTTTTTTTTTTTAAATTACCTTTTGTAAAAGTGCGTGCAATTTAAGTTATAAAGTAACTTTATTGTAAAGTGCATCTCACTTAAGTTATAAACATGGATAAATCTCTAAAATCACTTTATTATTTTTTTACGTTATTTTTTTGCATGCAACTTAAGTTATAAAGTAATTTTATTGTAAAAGTGATTCTTTATTGTTTTATAAAAGTGAGTTTCTTAAGCTATACAAGTAACTTAATCATAAAAGTGATCTTATATGACAAAGTTAAAGAATGACGATTTTTTTTTAACAACTCAACGACCTCATCACGCACTCATTTCCACATGGGATAACCTACACAGTTTTGACATAGCACCTTAGTTACCAATTTTACCTTTTATTTTTTTCCTAAAAAATACATAACTTTGTCATCCAAAGTCTAATTTCTATGTCATTTCTTTAACTAACTATTTTTTCTCACTCTCTCTATCTAAACAATCAATTTATTTTCTTCTGGAGTAGTTTTACTTTCATACTATAATATGGCTAGTCAAAGTGAGATCCTACTTACTAATTCAAATTACTTCTCATGGACATTTCATATGTAGGATTTACTAGGAAGCAAGGGACTTTATTGGGTTACCTTGGGAATAGAAGTTGTCCCCCTTGATTCACTAAAAAGAGTTGAATGGGACAATAGAAATGATGTAGCACATGGAATAATAGAAATGCCAGTCTATAATGATTTATAAATTCACCTTCAAGGAATTGAGACCCGAAGATGAAGCTTATAAAATGATGGAAAATGTGTTTAGTAAATGCAACTAGATACAAGCCTACCAAATTGAAAATCAATTGATCTCTTTGAACCCTAATGATTTTAGTTTCATTGAACATTTTCTTTCAAAGTTCAAGGCACTCATACTTTTACTTATATAATTTTTCATACAAAAGAAAATTTATCAATTCATATATGCTATTATTGCTAAGATTGGAAACGCATTTTCTATTTTTGCATCTTCTTTTGACTCCACTAGAGAAACACTTATTAGTCTAAGGACTACTTACAAATGTCCTCTTTTGAAGAATTTTGTAATTTTCTATTTAGAGAGAAAGATAAGCTCTTCCACCTTGGATCGGTAAACACTATAGGTACATCTAACAAAGCCTCAGTTACACAATAGAAGCAAATCCCCAAGCATCCAAAGAAGCAACATCCTCGCAAGAACAAACAAAACAAGTCAACTCCTACTCCCAATGGTAATAGAGGAATCACATTAAAAGGAAAGAAGACCGAGAGACATACCACATTTTATAAGTGATATGATCATATGGAATATAGATGTTTTAAGAAGAAGGAATATTTAGAAGTAGCAATGAAGAAGAACAATATCACTCTAGATCTTTCTCATTATGACTATTCTTCTCATGGACATGCACTTTTTGCCTCTAGTTTTTATTTCAATGTAACTTCTACTTCTTATAATGAGTGGCTTATTGACTCTAGAGAATATTATCATATAACTAAGGATAAAGTCATATTTTCCAACTCTTAAGAATGTAACACCAAATAGATATTTGTTGGTGATGATATATGTCTTAATGTTGTAGGGTCTAGAATAATTAAACTAGATTATGGACATTTTGATGTTGTATCATGTGTTCCAAGTCTTTCCCACAACCTTCTATCTATGTATATCAAATCATTCATTCAGTTGAAGGAAAAATTGTAGAATTTTTTCCTTACCAAGTTGTAATCGAGGAATTAAAAGATTCAAATAATATTTTTTTCTTCTTCTTTTTAAACAAGAACAAGTATATTTTTATTAGAAAATTGTTTCATCTACATTGGTTAGCATGATAATACACATATATATAATGATTGTCCAACAAAACAAGCAAAGAAATTTCCAAAATTTGAAGTTAACTATCAATGAGAAGAAAATGACCCTTAGGAAAGGAATTTTGGAAACTACTACAAGTATAAATTTGGACAAACACTGATAATATCAATAACACTTTAAAAAGAATTAGACATATTACTAAATAAAAACATGTTGGTTGTGAGCTTCCTCCTAATTCTCTATAGTAGTCATGAAATTCTAATCCACATTCATCCTTTCCACATCCCCCTACTATTGTTGTATTGTTTCCTCTTCTTTGGCCTCTTCCATTGCAAATCCAATAGACAACCTAGCAATCAAATGTGTTGGGGTATTTTTTCTTACCAAACCCACAACTAGTTGCCAGAGAACAACACACTCAGTTTAAAGGTCCTCTATTTGCCTCCTCTGACTATCCAGGGTTTCCATAATGAATATAGTTTCAAAATTTATAGCCTCTTCCTGGGAATGCATTCTACCCGTGATTGAAAATATTAAGTTTTTTTTAATCAATGATGCAGTCCTCTCGTCTTCTTAAAAAAATCAATTTTCATAGTTTCACACAATGGGCATCTCCCATAATTCCCATGATCCATTTTGATATTAGGAAATAACACTTGAACAAAACCTTTACCTCCACTGACAACACTCAAAATAGTAAGCCTATTATCGCAACCCAACATTACCCCATAAACAAAGATAGAGGAAAAAATGTTAACCTTTAATAAATTTGAGTTGATAGAACATGGGGGATATGGAATAGCAATCACTTCTAAACCAAAGAAACAAACAACCCAAACAAGATAGGTGAACTAGAAACTAGACATCCACATGGAACAATGTGACTTAGACTACACAAACCCGAATTTCCAAGCCACCAATATTGAGAACTCTGCAATTCAGAGAAAACAATAGAGCCAAATCCTTGCAAAACAGGGTCAACAAAACATAATCCAATAAATAAATAGAGCTAGGATCCCATAGAGATAAACCATAAGATAGGAAATCTAATGCAGATCCCCAATTATACCCAGGTTAAAGTAGAACCATAAACCATAGACTAATGAATTACCACAAATTCTCAAGAAACCAATCAATGTTGAATCCCACAAGAAGAAAGAATAAAATTCTAGAGAATTTGATGAGACCGATCCCACATTAACCTTTGAGTGTGAAAGGGTACTATAGAGTGTATGCACCTTGGTTTCCATGTGTGGTAATCAACCACCCCATCCATGATGGCATGCCAAATGGTTAACAAGAAAGAGAACTTCATGATAATGGATTAATACTTAGGAGATAGGGAAAAAAACTCCCCTCTTTTTAACTTCAATTTACCATATTCCAAAAGGTGATGGACATGGTGTTATGGCGTTGGAATTGATGTCATGTTATGGTGTTTTAATTGATGTAAAAAGGGGGAGAATGTTGGACATGGTGTTATGGAATTGGCATTGATGTCAAAGAGGGATAACATGGTCTATAACTCTGTTAAAATCACGTGTGAGCTTGGTGCACTCATACTAATGTCCCAACAAAAGTCTATGGAATGTGTTACTGGCATCCACCCATAGAAGAAGTAACAGAACATACAAAAATGTGAGGTTGTTGTTCACTCCATGAAGGTATCATTGGAATACCTTTACAATGGAACCTCAAAAAGAAGTTATTGTTCTATAAATACAAAGAAGAAAGGATCAAAGTCTGGTGTTTCAATGAAACACAATAGATTTCAAGGGTATGGTATAAAAGTCTTTATTAGACATCTTGGATTGTCACTGATCCAACAATTACAACATGTTTGTAGGGTTTATAGAGGAACAATTTTACCCTGATACAAGGTCTGAGAAACTAAAGGTTGCAATCATTCTCTTTTTAGTATAAAGATTGATGCTTTGATCATTGTTATAGGTGTGAGAAAAATGAAATAAATCGCCAGGGGTCTCATTGTGATCATTGGAAAATTTTCATCCATTCTCAAAGTGAATGAAAGCAAGTCCAAAGATCTTCTCTCAGGGCATATAAGACCTTCCACTAGAAAATTTGGGTCATTTTGCGACAACTATTTTTATGCTCTTGCGATGTTATGTCATGGATATTGCGACGAATCTTGAGTCTCTCAAACGTCGTATCATGGAATGTGGCAATTTCGACGAACTTGAATTTACGTCGCAAGCGCGACGACCGTAGGGAACTTCTCACAATTGCGACAAAAAAATAAATATTGTCGCCAATACGACAATATAGGCAAACTAAGTTAAACCAATTATTCGTCCCAATTGCGACGACAACTTTTCTTGATTTATATAGCAAATTCGTCGCAGGATTATTATTGTCGTCGCAATTGCGATGACAACTTTTCTTGATTTATATAGCAAATTCGTCGCAGGAATTTTTATTGTCGTCAAAATTGCGACGACAACTTTTCTTGGTTTATATAGCAAATTCGTCGCAGGATTATTATTGTCGTCTCAATTGCGACGACAAATTTTCTTGATTTATATAGCAAATTCGTCACAGGAATTTTTATTGTCGTCAAAATTACGACGATAAATTTTCTTGGTTTATATAACAAATTCGTCGCTCGATTATTATGGTCGTCGCAATTGCGACGACAACTTTTCTTGATTTATATAGCAAATTTGTCACAGGAATTTTTATTGTTGTCGAAATTGCGACGACAACTTTTCTTGGTTTATATAGCAAATTTGTCGCAGGATTTCTGTTATGTGTCGAAAAATATTTATTTAAAAATAAAATAAAATTAAATTAAAATTAAAAAAATTGGGGTATTCAAAATCGATAGGAAAATTATATTTTCTCATTTTTTGGTATTCAAAATCTATGGGAAAATTATATTGACACTAGGAACAACATTTGGTAAGCTAATTGTATGCTCTCAATATTGAAGGTGTATATTCTCTTTATGTATATCTATGTGCATAAGTGTATTTAGTACTAACATAATGTTTTACAAGACAATTCATGAATGCTACATTAACATGCATTTTCTATAAGATCCTAAAATATTCATGCTCAAGTACCAAAGGGAAATAAATGTACAACTCATGAATGTTGTTTTCAGATTTCTGTGGTGAGTATTTTTGAAATTGTTTGTCGGATAATCCATAGTAGTTGTCATTGTCATCGACGTTTTGAATCCGAATCGGGATTCATCATCAGGACTAATCGTTAATTGATAGCTTGTTGATCTCAGTCAATTAAAAGTTAATATGCAGGATGTTTTTTAAGAATTTAACCTAGGTCGGTTGTCTAGAAACCTAATCTACAGAGTTTTAAACAAAAATTAAAATTAAACTAAATAATAAATAATAATATAAATTGTAAAATTATTAATAGTGTTATATATATATATATATTTCATAAATATAAGTTTTTGTATTTTTGTTAATTGAATTACATTAACATGCATTTTCTATAAGATCCTAAAATATTCATACTCAAGTACCAAAGGGAAATAAATGTAATGAATGTTCACTAAACTACTTCTCTCAACAAAAACTATGATAATCCTCCAAAGAAACCATATTTCCATATGCATTCAATATGTTGATTAAGTTGATTCCATAAAATTGGTAGCAAGTAGCATTAACATGGAAATTTCTTATTTCTCATTGCATTGACTACACTTTAGGGCATTAACTTGGTGGTAGCTTGGAATTAACCATGAGGTTTTTGGTTTCTTGTTTATCATTTCTGTGTTCAAGAGTTTATCATGTAATTACAATAATGATCTAAGGAAACCACCATTCTATAATAAAAATCACAATTGACAAGTTATGTTAGCTATAAGTAACCATGAATGTATGTCTGCAAAAGAATAATGATATCATTGACTGGAACATAGTTTTGGAACAACATATTTTGTACAATATTTGCTACGCTTTCATAATTTTAGGTGGCAATTGCATATTATCATAACCATATTAATAACTATCAATAGAAAACAATGACATTATTTATACACGTATCCCTCTATCGATACTAAAAGCTTATCTATGACGAATATCTCTTGAAATGAACTCTAACATTTCATAATCTAATTGTACACCTACTATAATGAAGCTATATATTTTGTTTATGTATAGTTGTATTCTAACATGTTTATTTATGAGAATATCCAACCATGCTACAATAACATGGGTTTTCTACAAGAGCTTTACATCTTCACTTTCAAGTAAGTGCAAGGCAATAACTATATGGTGATCTACTAAAATACTTATATCACACAAATAAAAAGAAGTATGCTATTTTTTTCAAAGTAGACATACGTTTTTTTTTTGTTTTTAACTTTTATAGACATAAACCAATACGCTTCTAGCCATATAAGATTTCATACCAAACAAAACCTATAAGTAGAAGGAAATAACTATAAAATCCATTCACTAAACTACTTCTCTCACAAAAATAAAAAGAACCACTTTCTTTTGTCAAAGTAGACTAGATATGGGATTTAATTTGTATAGAGATAAATCCATACACATATGGGCACATAGGATTTGATACCAATGAAAATATATAAACAAAAGGCTTAACTATAAATATGAATGACTCAACTACAATCCTGAAATAATTCAAAACAATTATGGTATTTCTTCAAAATAGTAATATAGGTTCAATGTAGAATAAAGTGAACTTTTTTCAATACAAACATGTCATGGTCACCAAAATCCCAATGCAAATAGAAACGAAGGGGAAAACACCATGAATAAAAAAGGTTATTGGGATCGACATAATTGGGATCAAATTCTATAAGAGTCCATGAAATTCAACTAACTCTATAAGAAGGTCAACATGAATATCCACTAGGTTTGCTAGGAATCTTTGTAATTTTGTTAAGTCTAGGTTCTATAATTTTGGTAGAAGCATAGGGAAATCTAGTTAACAATGGGCACCTTGGAAAATAGCAACCACGACTTAAGAAAAATAAAGGGAACTAGAAAGGTTGAATCAAAGTTCATGATAAATGTATATCATAATACCACGTGTATTGATTCTATAAGAACCATCCACTAAATTGATTATCTTCCATAGGTAAAAGAGCTATGGATGTTCCATCAGAGAAAAATTAGGAAATAGGCATTCTCATTATCAATTTAGAAAACTATATAACAAGTTCAACAAAGTCATAGGGGTTGTGTTATAGGCATTCTCATTATCAATTTAGAAAACTATCTAACAAGTTCAACAAAGTCATAGGGGTTGTGTTAGCTTTCAAGGTTACTCTGAAAGTGTTTACACCATGTTTGGGGGTGCTTCATGAGACTTGGGGTACATGGTGTATGATTATCCCTTTGATGGTTTGAGATGGATTTTCACATTGGAGGTGGTTTACTTAGTGGTTGATTAACCTTAGTTGAATGCTTGCATTACATTCCTCCTTGGAGTGTTGGATATAATTAGATAAATTGGGACATTATTTATGTTGGTCAAATTTATATTGGTTGCTTTCTTGGGAGGATTTCCTAAATTGGACAAGAAGAATTGAAATTCTAGAGGAGGGAATTGAGCCCTAGACAACATAGGTTATCTTCTATTCTTTCATGGAGGCATGTATTTGACTTGGGGATGCCTTGGTTGCGATAGTGTTCATGTAACTGGAGTGGAACCAATGGAGCATGTGGCTTAGTAAGTGGAGTGGAACCAATGGAGCATGTAGATTAGGAGGACTGATGGAGTCCTTGGATGCTTGATAACCATTGCATAAGCCCATACCTCTTCATTTATTTTTCCATCAAAATCAACCCACAAAGATTTGGAATTGCTTCTTCATACTCTAGAGATCATCATGGGGAAATGCAAGGAGGGAAAAAAGGTCCACCATTGGTATTTGAGTAACTTGGTAAAAACTTTGGGGTGGATGGGATGGGAAAGGGAGGGGGTGTCATCATGGACCCTGGAGGAACAATTGAAACTTCTTTTGCATGGGTACTTGGTGTTTTTTCCAACAACCAAGCAAAAGCTTATGCACTTTGGAAAGGATTGAAAATTTCTAAAGGTTCATGTGCTCAATCGTTGGTTGTAGTGAGAGATTCAAATAAAATCATTAACCATATGGAATTCATTGTGCGCTAAAATAGTCTCATTCAACTTCAAGGTTGTTTTCTTGTTGAGATGACAAAAGAATAATTATTTGGTCTAGAGGCAAGCAAATACCAGATGGTAGAGTATAGGATATATGTTTATGTAAGGAAAATAAGTGAACGAGACCAATTTTCAAGATGGTTTGTTAGCAATGACATATGCAAGTTATGTTTTATTTGTTTCAATATTTTAAATTCACCTAGTTATTTCTAGACCTAGAGTGTTATTAAATCCTCCATAAATAAATGTGGGTCTATTCCAAAGGTCATGCAATCTACAAAACATAAAGTATTGAATCCATATGTATGTTGAAACTTAAAATTTTATTAAATTCAATTAAGAGACGTGTCAATCCCATGGAGAAAACCATGCCAAATCCTAAAACATGATATGTGAAGGATGATCAACTCAACTGGCACAAAATTTATATGAAATCCATTTAAACTTCACTTCAAATATAGAAGTCAACACTTAGATATATTTTGATGAAAAAGAGAATAACATATATTTTTAATCCATATGTGCAAGAATGGCATGTGTCATCTCTTGAAGGTATCACTTGTCTCCTTAACTCTAAATTGATGACATCATCAATGATATGTGGCAACCTATGATTGGTCCATGCCTCAACAAGATGAATTGATAACATCACCATGATGACGTGGATATATATGAACATGTTGTGCATTACTCTCTAATAATTGCATGTTTCTAACTAATTTATACAATGTTGATGTCACTATACTATATGGTAGGATCTACTAATCCTACCATAAGTTATATAATGTCAAGAGAAGAGGTGCTCTCATGAGGTGTATTATGAAAAAATACCCTTTTAGTACAACTATTGTCATGTTGTTCATCACACTTGATGTGATTTCCATAAAATGGCCATCACATACAAGAAGAGGAGGTTTATCTGGATCTCAATTGCTTCCATTATATTTGAGAATGGAGTTTAGTGGGTGTAATGTGCATATGAATCTATGTTTAGGCCTAGAGGGTAACTTCCTTCTAACACTATTATTATGGTTTGATCTCATGGGTGAGTTATAAGTTTGTTTATTAATGGTAGATGGATTGAATTGATCTAGTTTGCTTGTAAGGTCTCATTCTAATAATATTTATATGAATGATAAGTATGCAGTTGGGATTTTCAAGGGTAAGTATGCAGGTGGAACTCACATTTTTCACGCCATATGATTTATCAATATTGTTGTCAATGTTGATTGAATCAATCACTAACTCCAACCAACATTATACATCACCAAGTCCTATGAATAGGTGTTTATGAACATTGAACATTGGAAAACAAAAATGTTAAGGGATAACATAATATGCCACATCATCTTACAATAAAAAATATCTAAAAAAAAAATTATTAAATGAATAATAGTTGTTTACACCATTATCTGTCCTTGGATTTTGAATTTAAGTATACAAGGAAATGAAGGAAAATTTCATGACGCAAGAGAATAAAATGATTTATACCTTTTCGGAAATGCGTTTTGGATCGTGGAGGTGACCACCCTTCAAATATGCATTTTTCAAAGACATTAAAAGGTTAAATGACTAAATAATAGCTAAAACTATGAGGAAATAATCATGTACAAGTGCAAAGGAAGGCTACTAGGTGGGCTTGAAACAAGAGAACTCTTAGCTCACACATACACAATACATAAGATAAGATGCCATGTAAAACTCAAGTGCACCACTATCTAAGGGAGTTTTAGCCTTTGGAATACATTGTGCAAGAATATTAGATATGAAGTATACCTAATAAAATCTCATCCCATGCTTGAGCACCCCATGCATAATCAAAATCCATCTTAACCATATGTATCTAGTGCCTCTTCTACCATACAAGAGGTTCAAGAGGATTGTTAAGGCTTGAAGTTCCATTTGCAATTTTTTTATTAAGTGTACCTTACTTGTGGTAGTTTGGAATGGCTTAACTAAAATCCACCATGCCTTCACAATGTTATAAACATCATGCATTTTTATAAAATTTTGCAACCACCAAAGGCTTACTGACATTGTGGGAGGTGAGAACTCATACATCCTTTGAAGAGTATCAACGCCATATTGCTCGATTATGTCATCGCTCTATGACTTCAATGTTCAACTTGTTACATCCACATTCTCAATCAAGGTATTTAGCATGCTTATGCATGGAAACAATTCCTCTTTGTATCCCACCTTGTGGAATCACAAGACCTTAACATTGAAATCCTTGGGTTCCTGTCCTTGGCTTATTTTTCTGCTTGCAATGATTTGTGGAAGGTTCAACATCATTGTACATATCATACATGAATGAATAAGTAGGCTTTGAGGCAATGTTGAGTAGCAACACCATGTCCATGAAACAATGAAAAGACACAATGAAAAGAATGGTAATGCTCTTTGTCATGTGAGACACAATGAAAATAAGGGTAATGCTCTAAAAAAATATTATAAAATGATTGACATGGCCATTTCCAACCCCTCATGTTTAATCCTTAAAACTTATTATTGCATCTTCCCAAAAAATTCGTTTTGCATGTTGCACCAAGTTTAAAGTTTGCACATTGCTTGGAAAAAGATGCTTGCCACATGTCACATGTCACAAGACTTTCAAAGTTGCATATATCATGTCACAAGATTTTGGAAGTTGCATATTTCATATTCAAGTTCTATTTGT
>SNQJ01S0022325.1:131935-162059 GCA_010110895.2 Picea sitchensis | reverse complement strand
CATGGCATATTTTTTTCACTTTCTCGACAGGAGGTGAATATCGATGACATTGATACATGGGTCATAGCTTCACCCCACACAATAGAGTTTAGTGAGGAGAGTGAACATGGACATAGAAGTCATCCATGTGAACCTCACAGATGCTCAAGATATAAGAAGACCTTCTATGGGCCTATGGAGGCCAGTGGACAACATAGCTTTATGGAGGAGGTTACTATCTTAACCATGACTATGTTCTTAGTTGTTATATATTTGTTTTGTATTCTATGTATTTATATTGATATTTTATTATATGTTGTTTTGTAGTTGTTACATCCATGTAGCATACCCTCTATGCCCATGGATGCATCGGTTCTTATCTCCACCATTGATGCAACAATAGAAGCAACCTACTCATTGGTCATAGACCATACATAGGTATGTGTCACATTGGATAAATTCACCATAATCATTTCTAAATTTTATGACATTCTCAATTTTTTAATGTTCTTGTGTTTCTACAGGATGTGGGAGCAAGTGATGTCGGCAAATATCCATCTAGGATGGACAAGTCACCTACATCACAAGTATCAAGTGTAGAGTTAATTATCGTTTAAATCTCAAATTTGTTGTGCTTATGTTTTTTAATTTTACTATTTTGTACTAATAGTTCAATATTATTAATATGTATGTAGGTTGCAGACATATTTTCTAGTTACAGTACTGTTGGACTTCCTGGGAACCTGGGCTCTACTTATAGGTTACCTTACTCTAGGAAAATGGAGCTCTCATCACTGGTATAGCCTGTGGGTTTCCATAATTTCTCACCCCCATCATGTGTCTTTTTTAATGCATCACCACCGAATTTACCCACAAGAATCACCACTGCTTCCATCACATATATCTACCAAGGATGCGGTCGTATTCCATCCACCTCCACCACCATTTCCATCAGCCCCATCCATCGAGGATGCCACAATAAATTTTTCCTACGAGCAAGTTGTACATCCAAGTGCTCCACCTGCCAGTGACTCTCCATCAAAGCCTGATATATTCACGGTGATATAATGTGTTGATGATATTTTTTTATGTATCGTGAATTTTATTTTATGCATATTTGTTTAATTTTATGTATTTGATCATTGTAACTGACATGGGTTGGAATCGATGAGATATTTGGGTCACAGAGGAGGGTAATACCCTCACAATTATTGGTAGCATATGCGATGAGTTGTCTTATATTAAATTGCAAACTATCATTTTGTATGTATTTTAATTCATTTAGGAAAAAAACTTCTAACAATGTTTTTCTTTATGTGGTATTTGGAGGGATGAAGCACACCCAGACCCACAACCACTTGAGTTGATTCCTCAAACAAGAGAAGTAAGATAGATTTTTAGGATGCTCCTAATGGTGGAAGTGGTCAATGATTGATAAATTGTTTCCATTATCTATATACACCACCATATGGATGCTTTCCATGTTAGGGCAATTGTTGTCATTTTGTATATTAGGCATGAGGTGCCATTTTGTAAAAAATGTACAATTTAGATGATGTTGAATACACACACACACACACACACACACACACATATGGAACATTTTTAATGCTCATGTCATTGTTTATGCATTTTATGTTGATGAATGTTTTAATTTCAAAGTGTTTAAATTTCGAAGTGTATGAATTTTATGTGTATGAGTATATGTTTTTTTTCTAAAGAGATTATAAGTACTTTCATTATGGAGAAGAACCCATAGAGAGTTTAAAGTGGGTGATTGTGTGTTCTTAAAAGTAAAGGCCAAGAGAAGTTCCCTGAAGTTGGGGAACTGTTCAAAACTAGAAGAAATAAATTTTGGACCATTCGAAATCCTATAGAGGATTGTTCCTATTGTATACATATTTTCACTACCTACATTCATGTGCATTCATAATATGTTTCATGTGTCTTTTCTTAAAAATTATGTCCCTGATGATAATCATGTAATTGAGTGTAATGTGATTCAGGTGGAGCAAGAAGGGGACTTTCGAGTTCAACTAGTGTGCATATTAGATTGAAAGTTCAAGTTGTTCCAGAGTCAATAAATAGAGTTGGTAAAGGTCTGGTAGACCTTTTATGGTCCTGTAGATGCAATGTGGGAACATGAGGATTCCATGCAAGAGGAGTACCGAAATATTTTTGAATAGTTTTTCCTATACATGGGTATATAATGCACTGAGGGAAGTGCATAAATAAGGGGGACGGTAATGTAATAACCATAGTATGAATCCCAATTGTATATGTACATATGCTTTATAGGTTGTTGAGCTAAGATGTTTTGTGCCAGAGAGCCTTTGTATATATGTTTTGAGGTGAGAATGTCTATGTGATTATTAGGTCAGGGAGTCTAGATGATAAAAGGTCATCAATAATATCATTGTAATATGTAATCACACACCGATGATATTAATAAAAGACATCACTACTACAAACCAAGTCATACGAGAGAGTATGGGGGGCTAAGACTCCATGAGAGGGAAAGGGAACTAAGGTTCTAAGAAGAGGGACTAAGTCAAGGGGGCTTAATCCAAGGGAATATTATAATACTATTCCTAAAGTCAAAGTTCATGTGATATTATTTTATCCTAAGTTCCTAAACGTTGGGAAAAAGTGACCAAGTGAGTTCAAAGGTAGTTCATAAAGTTATAGTGTCAAGTTAAGGGAATGCAAATATATTGTAGGGAATTAGTGTAATCCTCAATAATTATTTCCATCCATTCCATCATTCTCTCAATCATCCCATCATCCGTACCTTGGCTGGAGAGGAATAACTGTGAAGTTGGTTACCCTGTAAATTCTTTGTGGTTTGGGATGAAGAAACAATTTTTCCATCCCGTGGAGCATTCTCTTTTGGTGAGAGATTTTATGGGCTAGTGGGTGTTGATCTCTTAAGGAAACCTCTTGTTCTAGGTGCTAAAAAAATTTGATACTTCCTGGCCAACATATTGCTAAATCCTTGAAAGGAAAGTGTGACAATCGAAGGACTATTGAGAAAAGAAGGGTGCACACTTCTGGGGTGGGACAACCTATGGGGAATGAGAGACTCTGAGCTGGGAACTGTTGTTGAAGTTGGCACCTCCGTTTGCATTTTATTGTGTTGTTTGTTAGACCTTAGTCTAGATGGTTAGGAATCCTTTTCTTTGGTATAATCATATCCCCATCTCGAAGGTGACCTATTATTGAGATTATATGAACAACATAGTCTATGGCTAGGAGGAACCTCTGAGGTCTGCAACCAATCGATGAATTAATTAAGAGATAAGTGGTTTTTTAGGTGTTTATGATGTTTACTGTGTGTTTAATTATATATTATGTTGTAATTATATGTATTTATGCATGGATTATATGTTGTAGAACTACATAATTATGTTCATATGCATGTAATTTAGTCATTAAATAGTATCCGAGTTATTCAAAGAAATATAAATATTCATTTGTGACAGAAGTCAATGTTTTGTGTGGTGTGGCTTAGCCTGGATGGTTGGGGAAGTTACATAAAACAAATAGTAAATTATGAGAAATATTAGAAGAATATAAATATTGAAAGAAAACTAGGAGAAATAAAAGTATTGAACCTATAAAATGTAACCCCCCGATATTAATAATCCAAAAAGAGAGAAATGTTTATTGGCCTCTTCATGGGGAAACCTACGAATGAGTAAAGCTCTAATATAATGAAAATTCTTAACAAAATTAATATACCTTATTACTTTTATAAATAGTTTATCACTACCCAAACTCTAAACACTAATGGTCCCAACATTCTTGAGTACCAGACACCTAGTAGGCCTAGTTCCATAAGGATGACCCTTTTACAACAATTAACCACACATAGCTTAACTTGTGGGCCTTATTCAAAGAGGATGACTATGTACATTAACTAAATAGCTACCAACTACCACAAAGTAGGGAGGTTAGGGTAGAAACCTATGAGAATGGTAGCATATAGGCTTAGATTTTTTTAGCATATATTTAATTGGAATGGTAGTCGCTTGGTACATTATCCATAAATGTGGTTCTTGAACTACCTTTGTTTCTCTAGCTATGAAATTCTAAACCATTTTCATATACTTATTAGACATGACATAGAGATTGAGGTACTAAATACTTCTACAAATGAATTTTATCCACATCACGATTCACATCCACAAGTGTTGATGTAGGTGGAGTTTGTGTAATATCTCATTACTCAATAAGATTTTGTTAGAGTGGTTAGTTAAGCCTATTTTTTCTTAAATCTCTAAGGTTTTTATTGTTAATTGGCCCATTAATGAGGCATGAATTATCCTTAGCAATACTCTAGATGTCATTATCTATATACCATAAACCCTATTTATCCTATATTAGAAGGTTCTGACACCCCACCTATTTGAGGTTATGCAACTGATGTTATTTTTTCATCCTAGATCTAGGATTCTTCCTTGTCCATAGAGTGCTACTATGACTATAAGTACAATATATTCATTAAAATATATCTATACATGTGGTATGTCCACATCTTCTAAGTATTTTTTATCCAAGTTGATATCAATGGCCACCCACCTATTCTATTGGCTCAAAATAGAGTTTTCCACCTCGACAGTTTTTCGGGTCCCACATTTTCGAGGTCGTTTTGAGGCCTTAAACAATGTTTTTTGGGGATTTCAGGCCCAAGAGGATAATTATGGATTTGGCTTGGGCTAGTCAGAATGTGTTTTTCTTGAGTAGACCTTTCCAACAATGTATCGAGCACCCCAAACAAAGATATTATGCAAAAGTTATGCCCCTGAGAAGTTGACGTATCAACTACCCCCATCGGGGCCCACAAACCTTTTAGATTTTCATCTTTCAGAGTTAGGGTTTTGGATTTTCCTTATGTTAAAAAGGACTCCAGTTCCTCATTGTAACAATCATATTCTTGTGAATGTGAGTATCCATCACACCTCTTCTCAGAGATAAGCTACCACCATTCTAGCGAGTCTTTCACTCTGTATTTTTACAGTCTCTGTACATTTATTTCATTAATAGAAATCTTATATTATTGTATTTCTCTATTCTATAAATATTTAGGTGTATTTCATTGTAATATCTATGTTTTCATTTTGTTCTAAAAAATAATCTGGATCATTGGTATCAGAGCAGACTACTCTTGATCATTTTTTAGTGCATGTCCCCGACGAGGTCCAAGTAATGAAAGTTGGGTCTTGAGCTTGTCTCTCTTGAGTAAAATCGCCCTCGCAAGCCCAATAAACCCTCCAGGGTGGAAGAAAAGAAAAATGACGGAGAAAAATATTCTATTAATATGTTTCTTGAGAAAGCTCTCACGCAGAAAAGGGACGAAATGATGGAGAATTTTTCCCACATCCTTCAACTCTTGTCAATAAAAACAATCATGTCTTCATCAAGCGGGCACTTTGGAATAACCTCTCCTTTCAAGGTACAAGTTAATTTTGGTATTCATGTATTTGAAGGTCAGATAGATGTGGATTCCCTAGAAAAATGTTTAAATCTTCTATAAGGTTATTTCTTTGTTCATAAACTTTTCAATAGGGAAAATATCACCTTCACACTCCTTAAAGATCTCCCCCATGTCAAACATTGGTGGGAAACTTACTGGGAGAAAAGTTCCACGAAGGAGTCTGGAATATATGGGGTTAAGCCCACTTGGTATTTTTTTGTGGATGTGTTCAATGATCAATATAACCTTGTTTGTAACTATGACGACTAGTACAAGAGATGGATCACACTATGGCAGGAGAGGGGCCAAACAATGTCATAGTTCACAAATAATTTCCATATCTTGTGCACCAAGTTGGGTGTCAAAGACTCGGAGTGGCATGTGGTTCTGAAATACCATGGGGCTGTACATAAGTGCATCCAAACTGAAATGGATTTCCTAGACATATCATCACTGGGAATTGTTATCGATATGTTGTCAAAATCAAACACAAATTTAGGCACCAAAACAAATGGGAGTTTGGGTCTACAAATATGCAACAACCAAAGTATGATAAAGATGGCCCTAACAAATAGCCTCCTAAAAACCATTCCAAGCCAAAGGAAAAGAAGGGTAACAGAAAGACGAAGGACACTGGAAAGTGGTGTGAATTCCAAAAATCCCTTGTGAATTCTAGCCTTTGGTATCTTTCCCACTACTCTACATGTCTCTATCTTTGATCCTTGATATGCTATAATCTTGACTCAATGAAGGGATGGGTGAGAATGACCCACTACTCTACATGTCTCTATCTTTGATCCTTGATATGCTATAAGCTTGACTCAATGAAGGGATGGGTGAGAATGATTAGATAGAGAACATACTAAAATAGCCTAATATGTACATTGACACAATTCATAAGGAGTTGGCCAAACTCCATTGTTGTTGTAGAAGGGAATAGGAATAATCCTACCATAGTTGAAGTTCAAAAGTTAGTATTTGTTTCCATGAACATTTGTCAAAGTTTGTCAGCATATGGATAGTGAGGCCCAAATACATCAAATGTATATGCATTTCATCTAGGATCTCAATCCATCCACATTGTTCTATATATATAAAATTGCAAAAAATTTACATTTTACAAACTTAGGTACAGAACAATGACAACAACCACCAAGATTGCATAAGCGTTTTAGGAATTTGCTTTTGCTGTCAGCTTAGGCAATGGTGATATTCAACTACTCCCCCTTTTGCTTTTGCTGTCAGCTTAGGCAATGGTAGAAAAATATCTTGTTGCCAAGTTATATCTCTATGCTTAGCTTTTCTTTTATTGAGTATAATTGAGTAACATTTTATTGTGGATTTATTAGTGAAAAGCACTGAAAATATGAAAATATATAGTAATGCAAATTGATTAATGAGAAAAATAATTTTAAAAACATTTTTTCATTCATTTTAAGTCCTTCAAATTTTGATATACATTTTTATTGGAAGTGTTATACCTTGTAAGAATCGAAATAAGTTGTTAAAGTTGTTTCAATATAGCTTCTAATGTCTATACGTGTACATGTTTTTGAACAAAATAAATTCACTGGCATGGAAAGGCATGGATGATATTATTTTTTAGTTTTCAAACATTGTATTATACAAAAATTAGGTATGTATTATATGGTATATGATGTGATATTTTAATTTACTTGGTACATTGATATATTGTGTATCACTGAATTTCTTGGGCACGCATTGACTGAGATAAGTCGACTACACTCTTTTTAGATTATGATCAACTCATCATTATCGTATAATCAAAGTAATGAGGACCCAATGGATTTCCACACTATTCAATTTGGCACTCCAAGGATGTGAAACACAATACACTTCCTTAATATATTTTAAGATTGATTTATTATTTATCCCAGCTGAAGCACTTGCAAACTTGTATCTAACAAGGGAAATGAAATAATTTGATAGTCACAACATATGTATGATCCATATAATGCACATGTGTACACATATGTATGATCCATATAATGCACAAGTGTACACAAAATGAGTTTTCTTTCGTCATCTTTATTAAGATCTTCTTTGTGGATGTATCCTTATGGTTGTTTTCTTTGTCATTTATGTTTGCAACCAATATCAGATTTGTTGTTAGCAAACCACTATGAATATCCCTACTTGAGTAGTAGACGGTTTGTGACATGGATCCGAAAGAGCCCACCATTGTTTTGTTTTAGAAAAAGGTCAATGCTATTTTTTTTTCCTTTCCATATAACTTTTACCACATGGTCAACACTTCCACCTTCTAGTGCAACTCTCCAACAATTAGCCTTTTAAGGTTCTTGGCCACCCAACCTACCACTTGCTCTACCATTATGATAATTTTTAGACAATGTCATTGTTGCTTCGATTTTTGGTGTTTGTTGTTTTGGTTGTCCTCAATTATGTAGTCATGAATGCATCTTAAGAACTTTGAAAGCATGTGTTTCATATTGTGACAGACAAGGTGAAACATTTTTCTACAATGCAAGTCTGGTTCAATATGTGCTGAATGCAGTTGATATGTGCTCAAGTCCATCTTCAATAGTGATATTAAATTAGTTACTCTCCATCTTCCAATAGTGATATTAAATTAGTTACTCTCTTTCGTGTTTGGTCCTGGGTCTCATTATTCTTTGGGTACCAGGGCATCACCTTCAAGTTTGTAGAAAGGGACTTCATTTCCACAATATATCTTAGTACTCAAATTTTCCTTTATCGGGTATGATTGAATAACATCTTATTATCCAATAATATCTTTGTTAAGCATGTCTAGATTGTAGTTAGCTTGTAGATTGTTGTGAAGTTAATTTTGTATTTCCTACTCTTTTAATAATTTTTCTTTTTGAGATTATGCTACAAAAGTGAATTTTTTTAAGCTTAGAGGCACATAATTCACTAAAACATAAATAAACATGATTTTTAACCTTAGCATGCATTTCAGCATAAGCGTTTGTTGTTTATGCATGGTTCTGCTCATCGATTTTCTTTCTTTTCCATTTGTTTTTTTTTTTTTTTTAACTTGGTATGGCTATATGTCATATTTTGTTGTGTTATTAACTACATATATGCCCCAAAATATTTGATATTATTTTTACAAAATGTTGTTAATTTCCGTGCTTGAAAGAAAGTAGCTAGATGTTGCTTGGAGGATGTAGCATTTGTTGCAAATACCTTCCCAACATCATATATAGTTGTAGTTGACATCAAGGAGTGGGAACCTACTACTTTCCCAAACCTTATGGATAACTTTATTAGGAAATAAATCATAGAGCAATTAAAATTAAAATAATTTGGAAATAAAATATGGAAAGCACAATACACAAGAGACACAACATATAGGTGGTTCACCTAATGTGCGATATGTCAAAGGAGAAATTTCCAATCCTTCTTTTATTTCTTCCATCCAAGTAAAGGGATACAACCTACAACACACTCAATGTAACTTCCTCTTCACTCATTTTTATAGTCTCTTTCCCCCTTTTTATCGTGCTCTCTCATAATACACAAACATTATAATACACATGATATAACTAGGTATCCTAGTCCTTTTAAAGGATTCATTACATGTAATCCATGGGAATAAAAATATGGGCTACTAAAACCATCGAAGACAAATATCATGGATCACCAATACCATGGTCCCAAAAACCACTTTTGTTTACTTAAAATTGATTTGACTCTTTTATCGAAACAAGTTTATCCTAACAATCCCCCCTTTAAACTTGACTTGGGGTTTCCCTTGACCAATCTAGCCAAATTGGCCGAGTGAGCCTTCACCAGTCACCTCCAAGGGAATCTTGCATGATCGCCCCCTTTCTCCACCTAGGTATACATCTTAGACTTTACTGGTAATTTACTAGGAGTACGCATGCCTTACCGAGCCTTATAGTCATATGCCAATTTACAAGAATTTTTTCTTTTTAAACAATCCATTGAATCAAGAAGATAATTAGGCTCCATAACCAACAATATCCCACTTCAATACTGATCACAACAACTCCACCACTATTTCACCTACTGGACTATGCTACAATATTTGGATCTAGAAAATTTCTCATCTTCACCTTCATGCTTGAAGGCCAATAGAAATTGAGTAGGAACTTAATTTCTCATTGGTTACTACCTTTGTTAACATTTTTTCATGATTCTAGTTTGTGTGTATCTTCTTCGGCTTCAACTATCCATCTTTCAAAACATATCGTATAAAATGGTACCCGAGTTGTATATGGTTAGTCATAGAATGGAAGATTGATTTCTTTGCAATATTAATGAAACTTTGGATGTCATTGTACAACCTACTATTCTCCTCCTTATTTCCTAATTCCTCCATAAACCTCCATAACCAAATCATCTGTTTATTAGCTTCTGTAGCAGCAACATACTCTACTTTCATTTTTGAAAGTGAAACAACCTTCTACAATTTTGAAATCCAACTTACCATTATTCCACCTATAGTAAAAACATACCTTGTGGTGCTCCTCTTGCTATCTATACACCTTCCATATATGAATCAACATATCCCTATAGAACCGTCCTTAAACCTCAAAAACATAATTCCTAAGTAGTAGTACCTCTCAAATACTTGAGAATCCACTTTATTGCTTTCTAATGCTCTTTACCTAGTTTGTTCGTACACATTCTCACAACTCCCACTTCATGTGCAGAAATTGACATTGTGCACACCATCACATACATCAAACTACTAACTTTCGATGAGTATGGAACCTTGGACACATAGTCTATCTCCTCTTGTTTCTTCAGACACATCTCCTTAGTAAATTTGAAATGGTTCGCCAAAGGTGTACTAATTTTTTTTCATCCTACATTTGAAACCTTTCCAACACCTTTTCTATGTACTCACCTTGAGACAACGTTAATTTGTGATTTTTTCTATCCCTTGTTATTCTCATACCAAGGATTTACTTTACAGCACCCAAATCCTTTATCACAAAAAAATAGCTAATTTTATTTTGAGCACATTTATATCCTGCATGTTAGACCCTACAATAATCATGTCATCTACATACAATAACAAGATAAAATACTTTCAATTATCTAGTCTCTTAAAATAAACAAAGTGGTCAGAGTCACATCTATTATAATCTTGTTCTATCATAAATTTGTCAAATTTCAAACACTAGTTCCTTGGATATTTATTTAGGTCATAAAATCTCTATTTCAACCCACATATCAATTTCTCCTTTCCTTTGACCTCATACCCTTGTCGTTGTTGAATATAAATATAGTCCTCCAAATCTCCATGGAAAGAATATGTCTTTACATCTAACTGTTCAAGATGCAAATCTTCTACTTCCACTAGACTTAAAATAGTTATAATTGAAGTCATTTTAACAAGAGAAAATATTTCATCAAAATCTATACCTCTCTTGTTTGCAAACCCCTTTACAACAAGTATAGCCTTGTACTTATTTTTCCCTCCATATTCTTCCTTTAACATGTAAACCCATTTATTATGAAATGCTCTTTTACTTGTAGGAAACAAAACCAAATCCCATGTCTTGTTGTGTACAAAAGAGTCCATCTCCTCTTGCATTCCTTGCTCCCACTTCTTTCTAGTTTCTACCTGCATTGCTTCTTCATAACTTTTTGGTTCACCATAATCATTCAACAATAAATAATACATTGAAGGAGAGTATCATTGAGTGGATTTACTTATTCTAGTATATCTTCTTGCAAGAATTTTAGGTTCCTACTACTGTTGTTGTTTTTGAACATTTTGACTTTTTGGCACCTCTAGGATTTCATTTTTTGTAATTTCAACAAGCATTGTGTATTATGTGTTTGCCTTTTCCTATTTATTTTCCTGCAACTAATATTTGTACATGAACTTCTCATTGAATAATGCATCTCTACTCTTAATGATTTTGTTATTTTCATAATCCCATAAGCAACAACCAAAATCATTAACTCCATATACAATAAAGGTATGATTCTTTGATTTTTCCTCAAGATTTTATGTATTTTCTTTATCAATATGGACAAAAGATTCACAATTGAAAGTATTTAGAAATGAGTTGTTTATTTTTTTTCCTGTCCATGCCTCCTGTGGAATACAACCATCCAAGGAACTTGAAGTCCCTCTATTTATCAAGTAAACGATAGTATTCACATCTTCTACCCAAAATTATAAATACAATCATGCATGCAATATCATACTCCTTGCACGCTCCATGATTGTCTTGTTCATCCTTTCTGACACACCATTTTCTTGTAGTGTTCCTAGAACTGTCCTCTCACTACAAATCCTATGGTATGAAAAATATCCATCAAACTCCTTACAACATATTTTCCTCCAATGTCTTATATGAGACACTTCAACTTATTTCCTATCTCATTCTCAACCAAATATTTCCATTTTTTAAAGGTATAAAAAACATCATTTTTTTTTCGAATGCAATAAACTCAAGTTTTCCTAGTTGAATCATTAATAAAAGTAACATAATAATAAGATCCACCAAGACATGATACCTGATTCGGTCCCCATACATATGTATGCACAAGATCTAAACTTGTACTCTCATTTTCTTTCCCAACTCTGAGGAACCTGGCTCTCGTATGTTTTCCATAAACATAGTGCTCACATAAATCCAAATCAACCTGCTTCAAATATGGAAAAAAATTCCTTGAGTGGAGAATCTGCATCGCCGTATCACTCATGTTCCCAAACCTATGATGTCATAATGTCTTCTCATGTGGAAACTAATGTAATCAAAGAATCAACATTACCAATACATAAATACAACGTACCTACCTTCTCTCCTTTTTCTGTTACCAATGATCCTTTAGTGACCTTCCACAAATTTCTCTTAAATGTAATTACACATCATTCACTATCTAACTTCCCTATTGAAATTATATTTCTTCTAAATTTAGAAACACACTTCACCTCTTTCAACAACCATTGGTTTCCATTATGCAATTTTATATGTATCTTACCCTTTCCAACTATTTTGCATGGTTTGTCATCACCCAAATAAACCTGTCCAAAATCACCTTGAATATAATATTCAAAATATTTCCTATGGGGTGTAGCATGAAATGAATCCGTCGAGTCTACTACCCAAGAATAAAAAATATTATCTAATGAAAGGATTATGTAACATCCCTCTCTTGCACGCACCGATCAAACTTATTATTTGAGGAGACTTACTTGCAAGTGATCTAGATTATTATACTATTGGGCATTTGATTATGATTGTGAGGCGTTATGGATTGATGACATGTTATTTTGTTGTATTGACATAGACATGTGTTATTGACTTGGGTTTCCCGAGTGTGCAGGATTTTGGACCTCGAGGATGCAGAGGAATCAATGAAACCCTGTGGATTCTGGATCGAGTCAGGAAGTGGATTATTGGGGTTTGATTGTAGTATATATGACATTTGTGCATCTGATTAGATGATATGATTATGGATATTATTTCTGACAAGATTCGTTGATGATGCAGGATGACAATGTCTTTCCGACCAGACTGACATTTGGAGTAGAGGGGTCACAGAAAACTACTAGAGACATTAAGGGAGAGGGGTGGACAGTAGCCCTGCCACAACCTACTAGCACTCCCACCGTGGCTCAAACTGTAGGTTAACGACTACCTAGTTCGAGAAGACCCACGATGTTGTGAGGGAAGACTATGACAGTCCTGCATGATCATTCTAAGGGGAACATAATAAGGCAGGGCCCTTATTCCTTAGAGGACCTTAGTCTCCCACAAGATCACCTAGCGTACTATTGACTCCAGGGGTTTTTGATATCTACCAGGTCAGTCAAGAGGCGAGTGGCACCCTTGGATCATGCAGTGCATCCTGAAGGGCATGTCATGCAAAGAAAAATATAAAGAGGCGAGTGGCACCCTTGGAGCACGTAGTGTGTCTTGAAGGGCATGTCATGCAAGGAAAACAGGTTGAGGTGAGTGACACCCTTGGAGCACCTAGTGCGTCCTGAAGGGCACGTCGCGTTGCTGATTAATAAATGGATAAACCTAGATGGCCTTAGGATGAATAATGTGATAAGAAAGATTTAAAACTTTTCCCCTAATAAAATTTTGCCCAACCTAGGAAAATAAAGTCTAGATCTAAGTGATACTTGTGATAATTTTTTTTATCTATTTATATAAAAATAAAAATGAAAATAAATAAATAATAATGATAATCATCATTAATCATATGACGAGAAGGGGGTAAGTAGTTCATTTAATTTATAAAAAATCTTTTGGGGGATAAAATTTAAAAAGGGGAGAAAGGGGAAATAATTGTTTTGTCACTTATGCTAATTATAATTTATTAATTAAAAAGGAAAAAGGGGGAAAAAATTAATTTTCTACACCTGCCATTTTGAGTTTTAAATAAAAAGGGAAAGAGGGAAATCTAAAAGAATTAGGAAACTAGGAAAAAGAGAGAAATATAAAAAGAAAGGGGAAACACAAGAAAAAAAAAAACTATAAGTCTAACTTAGTAAGTTATATAGCATTTAAGAACTTTCTAAATTAAACTCAACTAGTAAATTAATAAATGGGAAAGTCATTAAAACTTGTAAGGGAATATGGGGACACCTATGAGTGATTCTAAGAGTGCCTTTAGGTAGGTGAGGGAAATAGGAGTAATTAATTAATTAATGAAATTAATTTATGGTACAATGAAGGGGATGGGTGACACATGTACAAGGAGGATTTTATGAATTAAATTGTTGAAAAATAAATTAAATGGGAATTTGGGAAAGTAAAGGACTTTGAAACTCTATATAATGGAGGAAGGAGAAGGATGATGGATATCTTCGGTGTTGCGTAACGTTACGCTGCAAAATTTTAGACTTGACTGACTTAGGTTGTGGGAGTTGGGATACCCAGCTCGGTGAAGAGTGGTAGCTCGACCTTGTGAGGGGAGCTGGGAGCTAGCTGATTTCTGGTTCAGTGTGCATGGTGCCTTTGTGGCTCGGGGGGCTAAGGGGGAAGAAGAGTACCCCTAGCATTAGCTGGGAGGTACCAATGAAGTCTCATCGGTCGGCAAGTGGGAGCGGAACAGAGCATACGAGACAATGACTCAGAGCGAATGAATTGGGCTATGGTATGCTTACTTAATTCTGCATGGTAGATTCTTATTATACCTCACGCTTTCAATTCTGTATTTTTAATTAGGTAAAGAAAATGTGTGATTTAGCTTTTTAATTGATAGCTTAATTCCCCATAGCCTTAATCTCATTGTTGATTGACTCCCTTGGCTTTCGATCCCTGCATGTTGTGACCTCCCTATGGTTTTATTGATTTTGTGATGAGTTGCGCTTCTTACTTCACCCTCGTCCCTATCTCATCAGTCCTCGCCTGAGAAGTCAGCCAGGAGCCGAATCGTCGGTCATCACTTCGGTGTTAATAGACCTATAGATCCAAATGCCCTTATTTTCTATGTGTGGATGATGAGCGAAGGATATTTGGCCCAGCTCTCCACCCCTGTTGATCATTCCTGGCTGACAGATTTCCTTGCACCTTTTGGGAATGAGTACTTCTATGATTGTTTATCGTTTCCTTCTGCGATCCACTTAATATCCTCTGTGTTTGATGGAATGAATTTTGCATTTTTTTGGGGGTGTAATGGCGGGAGTTAAAATTCGGGATGCTCTGCATTTGTGATTGCTATCATTACCCTGTTAAGTGCAATTTCTAGGCATTT
This sequence comes from Picea sitchensis, assembly GCA_010110895.2. Lineage (NCBI taxonomy): Eukaryota > Viridiplantae > Streptophyta > Pinopsida > Pinales > Pinaceae > Picea > Picea sitchensis. The sequence continues at coordinate 146,899 of SNQJ01S0022325.1, read as the reverse complement.
TCTTTTTCTGTTTTGGACTGCGATTTTTATTAGCTAACTCAACAATAGAACCACTATTTTTATTACCCTGTTGTGTGCATTAGAACTCGGAAAATTGAATGGGACAACGTAATTATAATACGTTTTCATATAAATTATAGATATATCAATGTGGATATGTTGAACAGTGTATTTGTAGTAGATTGTGTTTTCCACTTGAATAACAATGTTTGATTATGTGTTGATTGTGCTTTACCTTGATTGATAGTAAATTTATTCGTTGATAACAACGAACCTTTACCTTGAATACTTCGTTTGTACCCAGCGAATGTAATCGATGTAAATTGGTCGGAGTCATAATTTCTCTTGATAGACGTATTTAGTGTATATGTAATTGGTGGTTGTAAATTCTCTACACAACTAATGGTAAATCGGTAAACAACATATGGTATAGAGGTAATGGTAATTGTTTACACAACAAACTAGTGTAGGAGTAAAGCGTGTAGATTTTTGCATTCCTTCTGCGTTTTACCTGAGTTTGGAAGGTTGGATTCCACATACCTTCTTACTGTATGAATTTTTATTTTTGACAGGAAAAATGTAATGAAAAGGGTAGTGATCTCGCTACACAATGGATGTGATTCTGTATTGCGGATGGTTGAGAATTTTATTGTGATTTCGTCCAACTTAGCATTGATACTGCGAATTTACTAAGTTGTGACTGTGACATTTACGTGTGTATTGAGGGCATATTGAATGCGCATACTCACTCTTACCTTGAAACTCCCTTTTTCCCCCACATACGTAGTGAATTTATTTAGCATCAAATTCAGCATCTTATTATTATGAATAGCGATTTTTTTTATTGAGATTTACTTAGCGGTTTTAGGGAGTAAAAATCCAAACTAGTCCGCACTTACCTGGGAACTGATGCACTTATTAGTGACCAGTAGCATGATGTTGCCTCTACAAATTTTATGGATAGCGTCACCAGGTCAGATAGCGTGCCATTGCTAGGCAGCCACAAAAAGGGTCAGCGATTCTCTTGTGGTGCGTTTTTACCTTAAATTTTGTTTACCTGCAATCTTGTAGATAGCCAGGTCATTAATTCTTTTTACGTAACATCTTTACCTTTAGAAAACATTTGGTTGTTCCGTCGAATTAAGGATAGCATTATTTACAATTAATGGTTAATCCCTTCTATGCTCAGTACATGCTTCGGCAATGATAATGCCGACATCATCTCTTTGTTGACAGCATCATGGTTGTTGACCATGATCCTTCCTTAAGTTAGAAACATCCTTAGGAAACAAAAATATTGGAATACACAACAATGTATCCCAAGAATTCAGTAAACCCTTGACAGTAACCCTTTGGCAGCGGTATGTCCTGGTTTTCAGTGATTCCTTTAACTAAGGTGGAGTTTCATTAAATACAAAATTACAACGATTACAGTATTATCACCTTTAGATTTTATAGATAGCGATTGAATTCTTTACATCAAATGAAAATCTTTATATTGTCTCAGTTTAAGGATAGATTAACTCTGCTTTAAAAGACCTTGTTTAATAATTTTTTTAAAGGACATTTGTTTGGTCATTTTAAAGGGTGTGTGTCATAACTGTTTCAGTTAAAAGATAACAAATTTCTCCTTAGGAAGGTACTTATCGGACTTGGTTTGAGAAAATATCCACTTGAACCAATCATGGTTAATGACCATTTAATGGGTACCGATCGGTGTAGGTTGCCTTAGAATTGCTGCGCAAGGAATTTATGTAATGCACGAAGGTGTTAGTCATATTTCCCTTGCATCTTGTGAATTGGTCATTGGGTGTTTGAGTTAGTCGTCATGTGGTTGGCAAGTAATTTGGTCTCCTAGTGCATTGGAATTGTCTTGAGTCCCTGGTCTAGTTAGGTTGTTGTGCCACAATTGTTGATGCACCTATCACCAGGAAACCGCCTGATTCTGGAGGAGGGGATCACTACGCGTCCTAACAGATAGAGGTGATGGCTAACTTGGCCAGAGTCTGTGCTACCCGTTGTGGGCGTTGTCCTTTGTGATCTTGTTGTTGGTGCTTAGGTTGCAATGCCTTCATGGAGTTTGGTTGTGTGTCATCGAGGTTCTAGTCTTTGCTCATCAAGGCCATTATCTCTGGATGTGTATGTTGTCCCTTAGCTTGTAGGCGTGGTCATGTTTTGTTTTTCGATTAGTTGTTTCCCTTATTTCTCTACGCACGTTTCACCCAATTGCTCTTGCGCCAGTGCGTGGAGTCTTAGTTCCTTATGGCTTGGATTGCATGCTTGTGTTTGTCGTCAGTGTTGTGGTTAAACTATTATCGTCGTCGCCTTCTTGCCTAAAAAAAAAATAAAAAAATCACACTTCTGCTTCGCTTTTAGTCGTAACGAAGGGGTCATTGCATATGGTATAAGAGTGGTTTCAACCCTGCAACAGTGGATCACAATGTTTCCACTGCAGTAAACCCTTGAGTTGACCTAGCGCTAATTAAAAACCTTAAAATGTCCATGTGGTGATCCCATTTAAAGGATGCCTCAGAGGTTCGCAACGTGGGCCGTGGAAGGAGGTGTGATGCCTCCATAAGTTCTTTCACCCTCAGAGTCGAACCCCAAGGGGAAGGGAAAGTCCTTGGGTTGGATTCTCCTGTTGTAAGGTATGATAATGGTCTGACAAGGCCCTTCCAGGTAATGTCCAAGGGCCTTGATTCACCATCAGTACTAAGAAAAGGCCAAGGCACATGTACCCCTGAGGGTCCACAACGCGCCCTAGCTAGTACCATTAGCATCCACTGAGAACTCGAGAGAGTTGAGTTCTCGAGTCCACAAGTGTTTCAAACGGTTGTGTCATAGAGCAGGTGTTGTGCTTCGTGCTTCAAAATTATGACCTCTAGCCTGAAGGTCTGTAGGGTGGAATTTCAACTGAAGGGGAGCACTCTTCTATGGTGAAAGATGCTCCTGCCACATTTGAACATGGTTGTCGATGACGTTTCATGGGAACTATTCGAGGAATTGTTACAAGATATGTATCCTTCTGAGGAATTCATTGAGCATCATCTCAACGAGTTTGACGCCTTGCGACCAGGTGAACGTATGATGGCCAAGTACGAGGCTCATTTTGGAGTTGATTCGGTATGCTCCACACCAATTTACCTAGAAACTTAAGGTCAAGAAGTTCGAGTTTGGCCTAATTGTTAGAATTCATCTTCTACTTCGGATACCAAGATTACTGGACTGAAGAAATTGTGTTGGATTGGGGGGAGCCACATTACTAGCATTACTTCCCAGAGGAAAGGGTCAGAGGCTGGATCAGTCGGACTCACTACCATGGGAGTTTTGGGTAAGGCCCATCAGATTCATGTAGAGGTGAATAACAACCAAGAAGAGCACCAGTCGACTGTTCTCAAGACATCACGTACTGTCGCTTACTAGACCATTAATATTTTGATAGATCCTGGTGCTACTAAGAGTTTCATTTCAGGTGCAACGTTAAAAGGATTAAGGTAAAGGTAGTTGAACAAGATGAGTGTATATTTGTAAAGATGGATTCGAGAGCTAAGATAAGGTTGGAGGAAGGGTTACAGGTTGAACCCTTAACCTGGTAGAGTTGTCGCTAGGGCCAACCTATACATCATGATCTCAGGATCTCATGACGTTGTGATCGATATGGACTAGATGGAATCGCATGAGGCGATACTCAACTGTAAGATGAAATGGTTGATCTTGGTGGATGATGAGGGATAGAGACGCGCGATTATAGGACGTAACTAGGGATTTTCCCTAAGTTTTATCTCTTCCTTGCAGTTACAGAAGAGAATTCGCAAAGGATGTAAGATTTATGCGATCCTTTTGTTAAATGAAAAAGAATTGCAAAAGGCCTAGAACACCTTCCAGTGGTGAGAGAGTTAGCATATGTCTTCCTAGAGGAGTTACCTGGGAGGTCGCTAGAGAGGGAATTGGTGTTTATTATAGACCTAAAACTGGGGACAGAATCAATAGCGAGAATGCCTTATTGTAGGTCAACCCTGGAGTTGTAGGAGTTGTGAATGAAACTGAAGGAATGGTTGGACTTGGGACTAATACGTACAAGTGTTTCACCATGGGGTGCACCTGTTATTTTCATATGAAGGAAGGATGGGTCGTGGAGACTCTTCACTAACTACCATCATTGAACAAGGCGATGATGAGGAATCAGTATATGTTGTCGAGGATTGATGATCTATTCGATTAGATGAAGGGTGCGACGATGTTTTCAAGATCGATTTGCGATTAGGGTATCGCCAGTTATGGATCAAGGAGGATGACGTCCCTAAGACGGCTCTGAAATGAGGTTTAGACATTATGAGTTTATTGTTTTACCGTTTGGACTGACAAACACCCCAGGGGTATTTATGAGTTTCATGAACAGGGTGTTTCACGAGTACTTGGATAAGTTCACCCAAGTATTCATGGGTGATATTTGATTTAGTATCGGACGACGGAGGAGCATGAATAACACTTGTGCTTGGTACTACAACATCTATGAGAGCATAAATCATAGGGGAGGTTGCCCAAATGCTTGTTTTATCAATCAAGGATTCACTACTTAGGGCATGCCATCTCTGGCGAAGGTATCATCGTGGATCCAACAAGGTTCGAGGCTATTATGGACTGGCCTGCGCCGATGAATGTCCCGGAAGTCCTGGGCTTCATGGATTTAGCAGGACACTATCGACAGTTCGTCGAGGGATTTTCAAAGATAACAAACCCGATTACGGAGTTACAGAAGAAGAACAAGAATTTTGTTGGGACCGAGAAATGCTTGGAGGAAGTTTGTAGGCTCAAGGAGTTGTTGACAACAACACTAAAACTAAAGGTCCCTGATATGGACACGAACTTCTTGGTATGCACCGACACATCCAAGGAAGTCTTAGGCATAGCCTTGATGCAAGATGGTCGAGTGATCGCTTACATATCAAGGAAGCTAAGAAGGCATGAGGAAACTATGCGACGCACGATTTGGAGTTGTTATCCTTTGTATATGCCTTGAAGGTTTGGAGACACTACCTTGTTGGGAAAAAAATTGAACTAAGGACGGAACACTGTGGACTACAACACAACTTTACACAAAGAAACCTGAATGCACGACAACGACGTTGGTCAGAACTTCTTAGCGAGTACGATTTCGAGATTTCTTACATAAAAGGAACTGTGAACCAAGTGGAAGATGCATTGAGTCAGAGACCACACATCTTTCGGTGTTGCCTCTTCAGACGAATATACGTGAAAATATTCCAACTTTACAGTGTGACAATGACTGGTACGAAGAGGTTAAAGATTTTATCAGACAAAACACAATGATGATACCAAGATTTGAAGGATTTAAGTTTGACGAGGATGGATTATTGAGGTTTAAAAATCGGATTTACGTACCACTGAACGACGTGTTGAGGATCTTGATCCTAAATGAAGTTGATAGAGAATTATACATGGCTCACCCGGGAGTCGCGAAGATGAGGGAGAACCTTAAACTCTTATTCTTTTGGAATGGAATGAAGGTAGACAAAGTCAACTGTGTGGCCATATGTCTAGAATGTTAGCAGGTAAAGGTCGAACATAGACATCCAGCAGGGTTACTACAACCACATGCTATTCTAGAATCGAAATGGGAGGTTATTTAGATGGATTTTATCGTTGGATTTCCACTAACGACAAGGAGACACAACTCCATTTTCGTGATAGTCGACACTCTAACGAAGAGTGCCCATTTTATTCCTGTGCATATGTTGTATTAGGCACTTGACATAGCTAGAGTTTTCATCAGGGATATTGGGAGGTTGTATGGCATACCTAAGAGCATTATATCTAATCGAGGATTGTTGTTTACTGGACAATTTTGGACTAGTTTCCAAGAGGCATTTGTAACCCAACTTAACTTTAGTATTGCATATCACCCAGAGATTGACGGGCAGACTGAATGAACGAACCATACCTTGGATGATATGTTGCACATGTACGTGATGGACCAACATAATCATTGGGATGAATTCTTTCCACTGGTATAATTCGCTTATAATAATAGTTACCAAAGCTCCATTAAGATGGCGCCTTTCGCGTTTCTTTATGGGCGACCATGTCGGATGCCTATGATTTGGGATCAGCTTGAGGATAGGGTCCTGGTGGGATCGGAAGCGATCCAAGAAATGGAATATTAAATGAAAACTTTAAGACAAGGGAACAAGGAAGTGCAGGATCGGAAAAATAGTTATGTCGATGCACGTCGTGTCAACCGTAGTTACGATGTGGCAATCAAGTATTTTTGCAGTGAAAACCACATAACAATTCGATCAAGTTGGGAAAATGGGATAAACTATCTCCTGGGTTCGTGGTAACCTAAGAGACTGTGGAAAGGAGAGGCCCATGGCCTATTGACTAGTCTTGCATGATTCTTCAGGCGTATGCACAATGTATTTCATGTCTCTACTTGAGACATTATGATTACCGATCCTACACATGTTTTGACTTGAGAACCTGGCGGGTGTCGGATGAGGGTGTTCTCACGGGTGAGCCGAACCTCATCCTGGATCATCACATTCGACAGCTATGGCATCGACCAATAGATCAGGTCAAGGTCTAGTGGGACAACTATAGACCACACTCGATGACCCAGTGGGACGCATATGATATGCGCCAGCTGTTTCCATTTTTGTTTGATAGATAGACTTATGATACTGTGATACACATTATTGTAGAAATTATATACTTTGAAACTTTGGGACGAAGTTTAGACCAAGAGGGGGTGTATGTAACATCCTGCTCTTCCGTGCACTGAGAAAACTTATCCTTTGAGGACACTTTCTTGCAAGTGATCCAGATTATTATACTATTGGGCATTCAATTATGATTGTGAGGCGTTATGGATTGATGAAATGTTATTTTGTTGTATTGACATAGACAAGTGCTATTGAATCGGTTTTCCTGAGTGTGCATGATTTTAGACCTCGAGGATGCAAAGGCATCGATGAAAACCCTTGGACTCTGGATCGAATCAGGGAGTGGACTATTGGGGTTTGATTGTAGTATATATGACATTTGTGCATCTAATTAGATGATATGATTATGGATATTATTTCTAACAAGACTCGTTGATACTACAGGCTGATGATGGCTTGTCGACTAGACTCACATGTGGAGTAGAAGGGTCATGCACAACTACTAGAGACATTAAGAGAGAGGGGTGGAAAATAGCCCTACCACAACCTATTAGCACTCCCTCTATGGCTCGAACTATAGGTTAATGACTACCTAGTTCGAGAAGACCCATGATGTCATGAGGGCAGATTGCAATAGTCGATCACAATAATTCTAAGGGGTTCGTAATAAGGCAGGGACCTTATTTCTTAGAGGCCCTTAGTCTCCCACAAGATCACCTAGCAAAGTATTGATTCCAGGGGGTTTTGATGTCTACCAAGTCATTCAAGAGGCGAGTGGCACCCTTGGAGCACGTAGTGCATCATGAATGGCACATCATGCAAGAAAAATGGAAAGAGGCGAGTGTCACCCTTGGAGCACGTAGTGTGTCCTGAAGGGCATGTCGCACAAGGGAAACAAGTTGAGGCAAGTGGCACCCTTGGAGAACCTAGTGCATCCTGAAGGACACGTCGCATTGTTAATTAATAAATGGATAAACCTGGATGGCCTTAGGATGAATAATGTTATAAGAAAGATTTAAAACTTTTCCCCTAATAAAATGTCACCCGGCCTAGGAAAATAAAGACTAGATCTAAGTGATACTTGTGATAATTTTTATTATCTATTTGTATAAAAAATAAAATTAAAATAAATAAATAATAATGATAATCATCATTAATCATGTGACGAGAAGGGGGTAAGTAGTTCATTTAATTTATAAAAAACTTTTGGGGGATAAAATTTAAAAAGGGGAAAAAGGGGAAATAATTGTTTTTCACTTATGCTAATTATAATTTATTAATTAAAAAGGAAAAAGAGGGAAAAAGTTATTTTTCTACACCTACCATTTTGTGTTTTAAATAAAAAGGGAAAGAGGGAAATCTAAAAGAATTAGGAAACTAGGAAAAAGCGAGAAACGTAAAAAGAAAGGGGAAACACAAGGCAAAAAAAAAAGAAAAAAGGAGAAAGTCTAACTGAGTAAGGTATATAGCATTTAAGAACTTTCTAAATTAAACTCAACTAGTAAATTAGTAAGGGGGGAAGCCATTAAAACTTGTAAGGGAATATGGGGACACTTAGGAGCGATTCTAGGAGTGACTTTAGGTGGGTGAGGGAAATAGGAGTAATTAATTAATTAATGAAATTAATTTATGGTGCAATGAAGGGGATGGGTGACACATGGACGGGGAGGATTTTATGAATTAAACTGTTGAAAAATAAATTAAATGGGAATTTGGAAAAGTGAGGACTTCGAAACTCTATATAAACGAGGGAGGAGAAGGATGATGGATCTCTTCGGTGATGAGTAATTTTATGCTACAAAATTTTAGACTTGACTGACTTAGCTTGTGGGAGTTGGGATACCCAGCTCGATGAGGAGTGGTAGCTCAGCCTTGCGTGGTGAGTTGGGAGCTAGTTGATCTCTGGTTCAATGTGCGCGGCCCCTTTATGGATCAGAGGGCTAAGAGGGAAGAAGAGTACCCCTAGCATTGGCTGGGAGGTACCAGTGAAGTCTCATTAGTTGTGAAGCAGGAGCGGCATGGAGCGCGCAGGATAATGACTTAGAGCGGATGACTTGGGATACGGTACCATTACTTGATTCTGCATGGTAGATTCTTATTATACCTCACGCTTTCGATTCTATATTTTTAATTGGGTAAATAAAATGTGTGATTTAGCTTTTTAATTGATAGCTTAATTCTGCATAGCCTTAAGCTCATTGTTGATTGAATCCCTTGGCTTTCAATCCCTGCATGTTATGACCACCCTATGGTTTTATTGATTTTGTGATGATTTGTGCTTTTTACTTTACCCTCATCCCTATCTCATCAGTCCTCGCCTGAGCCATCGGCCAAGAGTTAGATCGACGGTTGTCACTTAGGTGTTAATAGACCTATAGATCCAAACGCCCTCCTTTTCTGTGTGTGGATGATGAGCGAATGATAGTTGGTCCAACTATCCAGCCCCATCGATTGTTCCTGATTGACGGATTTCCTTGTGCCTTTTACGTATGAGTAATTCTACAATTGTTTATCCTTTCCTTCTACGATCTGCTTAGTATCCTTTGCGTTTGATGAAATGAATTCTGCATTTTTGGGGGGCTGTAATGGTGGGATTTAATACTTGAGATGCTATGCATTTTTTACTTCTATCATTACCCTGTTCAGTGCAATTTAGAGGCGTTTTCTTTTTCTGTTTTGGACTGCTATTTTTATTAGCTAACTCGGCAATAGAACTGATATTTTCATTACCCTGTTGTGTGCATTAGAACTCGGCAAATTGAATGGGACAGTGTAATTATAATACGTTTTCATATAAATTATAGATATATCAATGTGGATATGTTGAACAGTGTATTTGTAGTAGACTGCATTTTCCACTTGAATAACAACATTTGATTATGTGTTGACTGTGTTTTACCTTGACTGATAGTATATTTATGCCTTGATAACAACAAACCTTTAAATTCAATATTGCGTTTGTACCCAGCGAATGTAATCGATGTAAATTGCTTGGAGTCATAATTTCTCTTGATAGATGTATTTAGTGTATATGTAATTGGTGGTTGTAAATTACATAGCTAATGGTAAATCAATACACGACATATGGTATAGAGGTAATGGTAATTGTTTACACAACAAATTGGTGTAGGAGTAAAGCATGTAGAGTTTTGCATTCCTTCTATGTTTTACCCGTGATTGGAAGGTTGGATTCCACATACCTTCTTACTCTGCGAATTTGTATTTCTTGACTAGAAAAATGTAATGAAAAGGGAAACAATCTCGCCGCGTGATGGAGGTGATTATGTATTGTGGATGGTTGAGAATTTTATTGTGCATGGCCTGCACTTTCACGTGGGTGCCTGTGTTTGGTTGGGAAAGGTATGCGTCCAACTTAGCATTGATATTGTGAATTTACTAAGATGTGACTGCAAAATTTACATGTGTATTGAGGGCGGATTGAACGTGCATACTCACTCTTACCTTGAAACACCCCTTTTCACCCTAATACCTAGGAAATTAATTTAGCATCGATTCAACATTTTATTATTATGAATAGCGATTTCTTTTACTGATATTTAGTTAGCGATTTTAGCGAGTTAAAATCCAAACTAGTTCGCACTTACTTGAGAAATGATGTACTTATTAGTGACCAGTAGCATGATGTTGCCTCTGCAAATTTTATGGATAGTGGCACCAGGTCAGATAGTGTGCCATTGCCAGGAAGCCACAAAAAGGGTCAATGATTCTCCTGTGGTGTGTTTTTACCTTAAATTTTGTTTACCTACAATCCTGTAGATAGCCAGGTCGTTAATTCTTTTTACATGATAGATTTACCTTTAGACAGCGTTCGGTTTTTTCCTGGAATTAAGGAAAACGTTATTTACAGTTAATAGTTAATCCCTTCTGCGCTCAGTACATTCTTTGGCAATGATAACGTCAACAACATCTCTTTGTTGACAGCATCAGGGATGTTGATCGTGATCCTTCCTTGAGTTAGCAACATCCTTAGGAAACATAAATCTTGGAATACACAACGATGTATCCCAAGAATTCAGTAAACCCTTGACAGTAACCCTTTGGCAATGGTATGTCCTGGTTGTCAACGATTCCTTTAACTAAGGTGGAGTTTCATTAAATACAAAATTACAACGATTACAACATTATCACCTTTAAATTTTTTAGATAGCGATTGAATGCTTTATGTCTATTGGAAATATTTATATTGTCTCAGTTTAAGGATAGTTTAACTCAACTTTAAAAGACCTTGTTTTAATTGTTTTAAAGGACATTTGTTTGGTTGTTTTAAAGGGCGTGCCTCACAACTGTTTCATTTAAAAGATAACAAATTTCTCCTTAGGAAGGTACTTATCGGACTTGGTTTGAGAAAATAGCCACTTGAACCAATCATGGTTAATGACCATTTAATGGGTACCAGTCGGTGTAGGTTGCCTTAGAATTGTTGTGCAAGGAATTTATGTGTTGCATGAAGGTGTTAGTCTTCTTTCGCTTGCATCTTGTGAATTGGTTGTTGGGTGATTGAGTTAGTCATCATGTGGTTGGCAGATAATTTGGTCTATTAGCACATTGGAATTCTCTTGAGTCCTTGGTCTAGTTAGGTTGTTGTGCCATGGATGTTGATGTGCCTATCACCGAGAGACCACATGATTCTGAAGGAGGGGATGACTATGCATCCTAATGGATAGAGGCAATGGATAACTTGGTCGGAGTTTGTGCTACCCGTTGCAGGCGTTGTCCGTTGTGAGCTTGTTGTTGGTGCTTGGGTTGCAATGCCTTCAAGACGTTTGGGTGCATGCCATCGAGGTTCTAGTATTTTCTCATCAAGGTCGTTGTGTCAGGATGGGGATGTTGTCCCTTAGCTTGTAGGCATGGTCATGTTGTGTCTATCAAGTAGTTGTTTCGCTTGTTGCTCTATGCATGTTTCACCTAGTTTCTCTTGCACTAGTGAGTGGAGTCTTAGTTTCTTGTTTCCTAGACTACGTCCTTGCATTCGTCATCAGTGGTGTGGTTAAACTGTTGTCGTCGTCGCCTTCTTTCCTAAAAAAAAAAAAAATGCACTTCTGCTTCGCTTGTAGTTGTAACGAAGGGGTCATCACAGATTAAAGCATCTTGCAACACAATACCTCATTACATTTTCTTCCTTATTTTTCTCATGTTGTCCATCTCCTTATTTTCCTTTTAGAAAACAACAATATTTCTTCTTATGTCCTTTCTTCCCACAATGCCAACATTCTAGTATCCCTCTGGATTTGGATGTTCCTTTCTTAGACTTTCCATAATTCCCTGAACTCTTTCCTCTCTCCCTTTGCCTTCCCATGTTCTCCATAGTTAAAGCATTACCTGTTGTCTCACCTATGTTTTTTTGTTGCATTTCCTTGCTAAGGATAACACCAACACCATTATAAAACTTTAAATTATTTGAACCAGAGACATAATTACTCACAACCATGACCAAGTTATTCTAGATTTTCTGTAATGAGCACAAAATCAAAATAGCCCTAACCTCATAATCAAATCTTACTCCTAAAGAACTTAACTATTTTGTGACCGTGATAAACTCATTTAAATGATCAACAACAAACCCACTTTCTGACATCTTCATATTAAATACATGCTTCACAAGAAATACCTTGTTGGAGGTTGAGGGTTTTTCATACAGTCTAGACAATTACTTCATCAGATCATATGTTGTCTTTTCTTTTGAAATGTTGAAGGCCACCGATGATGCTAGGCACAGCCGTATTTTTCATAGTTCCTTTCTGTCAAGAATCTCTCATTCTTCATTTTTCATAGTCGTCGACTTATTTGTTGTTCCTCCCAATGGAAAGAACAATTTTTTTTAATACATAAAGTCACCCATTTGCATCTTCCATAGTTGCTAATTTTGGTCATTAAACTTCCCGAACCATAAACCACAAACCCTATTTTTTCCTTCCAAGTTTAATAGCCAAACCTTTGGCTCTAATACTAGTTGTTAGGAAATAAATCACAAAACAAATAACTTAAATATAACATAAGACATATTTGATTTTATTATTATTATTATATCTTAATTAAAGGGAATAACATGATTTTAGCTATGGACTTTTTCTGATTATTATAAAATGGCTATTTTGCAAGCTATAGGTTCTAGATATAAATATTGCCAATAAACTAAGGAAATCAATTTTTTAGTGCTTTTGTTTAGAGATTAATCCCTTTGCACATTAATGGATGTACATTGAAAAATTACAATTTTGTTTAAGAAGAGAGGCTAGAATGCAACTCTATGGATTGCAAGGTTAATTAGGGTATGATCATCTGCTGTGAATTTCAACTTTACCCTACTTCCTATGCCATGTGTACTTTTGGTGGTCCTAGAAGTTCCTCCTTGATGGTGAATTAATTAATATTCAATTTTTTTAAGGTAAGTTAAATATCATATAACTTTATTGCTTATATTCAATATAATGTAAGCACAATTAAAAATGCACTAAATAGACTAATAACTAAATGTTAAATGTTAAAGCTTATATAGAAGTCTCCATGCAATTTGAACATGTATATATATCTTACATGTGATCGGGTTAAGTGGCTATTAATGATAGATTATAATATTGAAAATTTTGCGATCCACATGGTAAAGATTAAAGTTTATATCGAACATGGTTAGCTATTAATTGGGCATTAATGGTAACTTGCGTATTATCATGGAGATAGTAAAGACGAAGATATCCAACAAGTGATATGAAGTATATATCTCTTATACTATGTTAGTGGCCTTTTTTGTTACCATAATTACATAGGCCATATCTTGGATGTGTTAGAAGTGTTGAAAAATAGGCACCCGTCAATAACATTGACAAAGAGGTTAGATCTTAGATGTGTTAGAAGTGCTGACAAATAGGCACCAGTCAATAACATTTCTTTTGGGGGGGTTGGTCGGGAAGTAAATGTGGATAAAATTGTTATTTTTTGTTGTTTAAATTGTATTTATGAATGTATAAATGGATTCAGCGTGTTGAAAAACTTGGGACACTAGAATTATAAAAACTTAACTACTCAAATTTATAGATCTAATCATTCATCACTGGATTTTTGGTAAAATCAAATAAATATTTTTTACAGAAAAACATCCAAAAGATAGAGCGTTTAGACTACTGCTATGTTAAATGCATTAGATGCAAAACATCCAAAAGATAGAATGTTTAGACTACTGCCATGTTAAATGCATTAGATGCAAAACATCCGAAAGAAAATGTAGAACGTTTAGACTATTACAATGTTAAATTCGTTAGATCCAAGACTTAAATCTATTAAGTGGGCAATAAATTTTTTGCTTAAACCTGAAGAAAATGTTGAGGTGTTTGAAAATAAAAATGCTTGACTACGGAAAACATGGTTTCTCCATTACTTTCCAGTTTGTATTGTCGTGATTAGAAACATCATTAAATTTTGACAGAATAGGTAACACATCTCGTCATAAACGATCTCGACATCTCGCTAATGAAGATAAAAGTTGTGACCACAGGAACACCATCCTCCAATTAGGTTCAATAGAAATAATAGCATTTGTTGATTTCTACTACGTTACGTTTTGATGGAAAATTCTCCTTCAAAATATACCGGACCACTTAGTCAATAAAACCATGGTAATTCATTCATATGATAAACATGAGGCAGATTCAGGCCTAAGCCAGGTACGAAAAAAGTAGTGTTCCTTAAATTTATTAAATAAATAAATATTAAGAGTAAAAAGACATGTTAACCCGCCCCACAGCCTGCACGGGATCTACAAATAGGCAGTAATGCTCATTGGAAGAACCCACAACTTTCACAAATTCTCTCCGGTGCATGGTTGTTAAAACACAGTTCTTGAGTGGTGATTTTCAACCACGCCAGAGAAGAGAATGGATGCAAAGTGATGCAGGAGCATCTCCAGCAAGCACACGTGGAGGGACAACTCAACACCATAACACGCCTTTTGAATTATTTGGGAATCTTAAACGCTGGCATTTCCTGACAATCTTTTTGGAACTGATTGAAAAACTGAAGAAGATCAAACACTTGGCAGTTGAATGATCACGAGTGATCTGGGAGTTTCACTCTTAGACTTTAATGTAACGGAAAGTAAGTCGCAGTTAGTTTTTTTTTCTCGAGTAAACAAGTAGTTGGAGGGAACCCTAGGAGCCCTCTAGGATAAATAAAGGTTTTCTATGCCCAAATGAGGCTGATGCAAATTGGTAGGAGATTGTTGAGATTTAGTTGTTGTTGAATTTTTAGTTCTTGTTTTATCATAACT